>JAPKLW010001592.1:107153-129507 GCA_026898455.1 Plectranthus barbatus
CCTGATTTTGAATTCCTCAAACAATGAATTTTAGAACCATAGCTAGTACATAGGATAATTTCCCCAGACTTCTCATGTCCAATTCCAATTTCAGCGTAGAAGTCCATAAGAGGTCCATTGCAAAATTATGTCCCATTGTCAGACCTTATCCTCTTAATTATCACTCCTTTGTCATTCTGAAGATGGGTGATCAGTTTTGGTAGACAAACTTTGACTTCTTCCTCGAATTTGAGCAGCACCACCCACATATATCTTGAGTTGTCATCAACAACCACCAATGTATATCTTCTTTTGCCAATTGTAGGTGGGGTAATTGGACCAAACATATCCATGTGGAGCAGTTCCAAGATCCTTTCAGTGCTTGCTGTAACTGGCCTGTTCTTGAAGGAGGCTTTTGTCTGTTTTCCGAGCTGGCATGCTATGCAGACTCCTTCTTTCTGGAACTTCTTTTGTGGCAGTCCTTCAACTAGATTATGCTTCGCCAGATGTCGGATTGAGTTGAAGTTCAAATGACTTAGTCTCTTGTGCCACAGCCAGTTTACACCTTCTGAGGAACTGAGTGCTATGAGGCATGTTCCCCTTTCTCCACTGGACCAATCTACAATATAGAGACCTCCTCTTCTGATTCCTCTAATTATGGTCTTGTGTGTCACTTTGTCTATTATGTGACATTCTGATTCTTCAAAACTGACTATATAGCCACTCTCACTCAGTTGGCTTATACTAAGAAGATTGTGCTTCAGATTGGTGACCAAGGACACGTCTTGAATGATAATTCCATTATGCTTCACGCATCCTTTTCCAATCACGTGTCCCTTGGCCTTGTTCCCAAAACTGACTGATGCTCCCTCGTACATTTCAAGGTTCTTGATTAGATCATTTTCTTCTGTCATGTGAGCCGAGTATCCGCTGTCTAATATCCATGTTTTTGCCTTCTTTTGAGAACTCGGTCCCTGCAACACAGAAAAATCATTTAGGTCCCCGCATCCTTTCGGGTCCTGCAAGGTCAGTCATGTGGATCCAACCTTGTGGTATCCACACTTATTTCACTCTTACAATTTGTGAAACAAAGTCACTTTTTGGTGATTGATCACCCTTTCTTCTAAAATAGTGTGTGCTACGTGAATGCATATCGGGAAGGATTGTGGTGTGTGAACTCTTCTTGAAATGATTATTCTGGAACGAGTTCTGAGAAACTGTTCTCGGGTGAGTAGCCATCACAGTCTTTTGAGAGTAAAGCTGTCTCGACTCAGGCCTCAAATAGGTGTTCCCCTATTCGGATGACTATTATAATAGAACTGTAGTCTATCATAACTTCTTGGATTTATATCCGATTGTTGAACAGACTTCTTTGCAACATTTACATGTTGCTTAGTCGTTCTTGTTGGTAAAACTGGATTCCATGCATATGAAACACTATGCTTGTCCAAATTTAAGGAAAAGTCGTTTCTCCTATCGACACTTGATTTAGACAGTTTACAAATTGTGTTATCATACTGTTGAGGTGCCAGTTTAGGGTCAGATTTTAACCAGCATTTGGTCTTGACACTTTGCTTTACTAGTTCCTTGAGATTGACAGTTCCTTTCCCCAACATATGACTTGGACTAAGATTGGCTTTGACAGAGCGCAAAGGTGTTTTTTAGTCCCAAGTGGATGCATGCTTGTTCATAGATGTTTCATTCTAATGTTCTAAAAATCCAATTCCATGTTTATCAAAAAATTATTTTTGAACACTCAGAATTTCATCTAGTTTCCTATAACTCTTTTTGAAGGTACATTCGCATTTGACGGGTTCAATTTTCTTAAAGGAATCACATTCTTTTGAAATAATTTCAAAATCTTAAAGAAGTTTTGAATGTTCCTCCTTGAGTTTTTCTAGTTCCTCACTAATTGACCTCGTTCTTTCGATTTTATTGATCAAAACTGAAATTTCTGATTTCAGTGAGGCATTTTCACTAATCACTGTATCTTTTATTTCATGAAATTTTTCAAATTCTCTGATAATATTTTAAATAGAAATGCCTTCTCAGCTTGAGTGACATGGTTCAGAGTTGACATCAAAACAAATAGATGCACTAGGGCAGATTAGTTTTTACCATTATTTTGCGGTTTGAAGCGCTTTCTTCTTCATCGGTAACGTCTCCATCAATGGCTGCCATGAAGGCAAGGAATGCTTCCTCATCTTTTTCATCCTCAGACGTGTAGTAGCCATCATCATGGTCTGGTACGTTTGGCACTTCGGTTCTTGTGAGCATGGCTTGACAAACAGCTTTGGATGCTGATATGTGTGTAAAATGACCTAATTTTCGATCTGTGAGCGTGCATGTTTGTGGCCATTTTACCCTCATATCATATGTTTTTGTTGTTCCTTTGTCGTGTTTTCGTGTTTTAATGTTTTGAATGTTGTAGGACGTGTTTTGAGCATAAACTAGCATTTTTGGTGGAGTTTTGGAGGCAAATCGCATGAGTTTGGAGTTTGGAGGCGTCAACCGACCGAGGGGAGCAGGACCGGCCGAGCCAAGCCGGACAAAGAGCTTGACCGGCCGAGCAGAGCAGGACCGACCGAGCTTAACCGGACAGAGGCTCTAACCGTTCGAGCTGAACCTGCTCGACTGAGCCCTACCAACAGAGAGCAGGCTCGGTCGAGCCATTTCTGACAGGGTGAGCCAGATCAATTTTTTTAAGCGGTTTGGCAGTTTTTAGCTTCGACCGGGCGATCCGAAGCCCTGTTAGCTCGTTTATAAAATGGGGATCTTTGAATTTTAAGAGAACTTTTGGTCAGATTCAAAATAACCGTCACGATAATTCTCTCCCAATCCATCTTCCAAACACTCCCCATCCACATCCAAGGTGATCTAGGCCATATTCCTCTAAATTTGGTGAAGATCAAGGAAGATCAAGAGGTAGATTGAGTACAAGGAAGACAATTGAGGAAGATCATCATTTGACCTATCAATTTGTAATGGATTCTATCATTTTCTCTATTTTATTGTACACAATTGAAGGTATGAGGAACTAAACTCCATTGTGAGTATTGATTGGATGGATATTGTGTTGAATTGAGATTTAATTTTGATTGTTTACTTTCCTTTGAGAGCTTGAATTGAACAAGAATTTGTTCCTTACCTCTTAGGTGTAGGTAATAGCCAACTTAATAGGTAGTTGACGTGAACGCTGCAGCCAACACGCGGGCGGAATCGTCGTGAATAGTGTAGATTCATACGATTTTAGTTCCAATCCCTATGCGGTGCTAGGTCGTAGGGCGATAATTGACGTTCTATTTGGAGTGGTCTAGGGCTTAATAACGTAGTTGTTATCATCAACCGTTAGCTCGCCTTGACAAGGGGTTAACGAGTGCAGAGTTGATTGCTCAATCTCCTAGGGATTTAACATGGATTACGACATGATTTGACTCATACTAGACACAATTGACATTCATTCAATGCTCACTCTTATCTCATTGTTGCACTTGATACTTTTTCTACCTAGTTGAAGTGAATTGATTGTTTGAACGTTGGAAGATAATGAACATGTTTGGATTTATGCTCTATTTCATTATTGCAAGGTTTGTAATGATTTTTGCCTAGTTAGATAAAAACTCAACGACTTGTGTTTGCCTAGCTATAAGTCCTTCGAATGAGTAATGATATTCACGAGAGCGAATTGAAAGAACCTGGATTGATAAATTTAACGTGATTAAGTGTTGCAATTTCACCATCAGCACGTTTTTGGCGCCGTTGCCGGGGAATCTTTTAGTAGGTCTTGTGGAATTATTGAAAATTTGAAGAATTGTATGCTAGGTGTTTGACGAAATGCTTGTGTAAATATTGTTACTAACATTTGTTTGCTAATTGTTCTAGTTTGTTTAGTTGATGTTTTGTCTTGTAATTGGTTTTGTTTATTTTTCCTAGGTAGTTTATGATCACTCGATCAAAGGCTAGGGAGCTTGAGAGGAAATTTCAAGAAAGGAGCGGAAATATTCAAATCGATTTTGATAAGCTAACCAAGGAGAGGACACGGTTAGGATTGAAGAGTTGGAGAAACAGCTCGAGTTAATGAAAGATATGTTAAATGAGAGGATGGTCCTCGGAGACCACTTCAAAACCTTTTTCGACCTCAAAGGGAACCGATGACGGGAGGTTTTTGGTTAGGAGTGAATGCCACGCAATTTGAGATAAAACCACAGTTAGTCCAAATGATTCATAACAACCAATTTGGGGGACACGTAATCGAGGATCCAAATGTTCATATATCTCAATTTTTGGAGATTACGGATACTATAAAGATTAACCAAGTTTCCCAAGATCAAATACGGCTGCGATTATTCTCTTTTTCCTTGAGGGGTGGAGCGAGAAATTGATTCGAAGGTTTAGACAAATCGAACATTGCCACTTGGGAAGAATTAAGAGAAAACTTTTTATTCAAGTTTTTTCCGCCAAGTTTGACTTTGAAGAGAAGGGCCGATATCACATCTTTTGGGCAAAGGTACGACAAACCGCTTTACGAAGCATGGGATCGGTTCCGAGAGCTTCTACGCAAATGCCCTAGACATGGTCTTTCTCGGAGTCAACAAATTTGCCAATTCTATGGGGGACTAAACTATGATACGAAAGTAATGATGGATGCTTCATCGGGGGGTGCATTCCTCGATCAATAAGAGGACGAAGCTTGGAAAACGACTGAGAAAATGGCTGAAAATAGTTTCCATTGGCCCAAAGAATGAAAAGATTATCGATCGGTAAAGTCGGTCAACGAGGCTAAGGAAAGTGAGGAGTTTGAGGAGCAAATAGCGGCCATGCAAAGAAAGTTTGACGCATTGTCTACCTCGGGGGATAGAAATGAGGAAATGATGGTGGTTCGTCATGAAGAGTCATACCAGGAAAGTGTAAATTTTGTTAATCAAAGGATGGGATACAATGGCCATCCTCAATACAATTCGCCAGGTAATATGTACTACCATCCGTCTAACCGGTTTCATCCCAATTTCTCCTATGCAAACCCGAACAATGCTCTTAATCCTCCGTTACAACTTGAAGGGGGAGGTAGGTGCATAGGGGGATATGCTGGGGGAAATAGTAGGTAAGCCACCCAAGAGCCAAGGAGGAATCCAAATGAGGAAATAGATAAAAGATTTGAGAAATACGATGGCATGTTCGCAGAAATTCAACTTCAAATTTCTTCAATTGCTAAAAAATTGATTGGAAAGCATCAAGTGGGGAAATTCCCAAGTGATACCGAAGTGGTACAAAAGAAAGGATGTAATATGGTTGAAGGTGAAAGTAGGATGGAGGAAAAATTGGAAGTGATGACTCCTAAGGTTGAAATGGTGGAAGTTGAAGAAGGGTCGAGTTTGGTTGTTGACGAAAAAAAAGGAGGTTGAAGTAGAGAAGGTGGAAGCAAAGAATGATGAGAAAATCGAGAATGTGCATTTCTTTGATTATGTACGGAAAGGAGACATTGAAATGCCACTACCGGAAGAGATTGAACGAGTGCCTATGTTGGATGAACTTGTTGGAGTGGAAATATTCCCGGATGATGAGCCATATGATGTTAGGAATAATGAACAAGAAAAGAAGAGCATAGCTAGCAAGAAGGAGGATCTGGGGGGCTTTGTGATTGGATGTGCAATTGGAGATGTTAATGTCGAGAAAGCCTTGTGTAACTCCGGAGCTAGTGTAAATATGATATTGTGGGACTTGTACAAGGAGTTGGATATTCGAGAACTTAAACCTACAAGTCAAGTCTTACAAGTGGCGAATCATACTTTAATTTGCCCACGGTGGATAGTTGAAGGTGTACATGTGGAAGTATTGACATTCACATTTCCGGGAGATTTCCTTGCTGTGGATATGAAGAACAAGGGTAGCATTCAATTGATCTTCGGAAGGCCATTCTTACACACGGCCGATGCATTATTTGATATGAAACATGGTGAGCTCATATTCCGATGTTGTGGGAAGGAAGTTGTGTTCACTTTACCTCCCAAGAGTGTAAATGAAAATGAAGTTAAGAAAGCTGGGAAAAAGAAACGGATGAAGGATGTGCTTGATCCAGGCTTAAATATCATGGGCAATGAAAATGAAGACAACGAAGATCCGGGGGATGAAGATGAGCTAGATCAAAGTAGATTGAAGAAGGCTCGAGTGGATATGAATCCACCTAGGAGTGCAAGATGGAAGCTTTTCTTCCAGGAGGATCGTGTGACTATAGACCAAGGTATGAGTTCGGGATCGTCACCCTTTGATCATGATTGACTGTGAGGTATGGTCGTCGAGCTATCGACGTTAAAAAAGTGCTTGTTGGGAGGCAACCCAATAGTTTTAATTTTGTCAATTTTCATGTTTGAATAATTGTTAGTTTTCGATTTTGGTTGAATAATGTTGTTTGTTGAGGTGAAGGATTCTTGTTTGTTTGTGGTTCTACTAGTTTGATTAGCAATGTGATTGAAGATAGGAAATGTTGGAGGCGAAGTGACCGGGATTATGCAGAAAAAACTGTGGAAAAATTGCGACGGGGGCTTCGCTCGGCCGAGCATGACAGTCTCGGCCGAGCTCAATCGGGCTAGCTAGAAGGATCGCTAACAGAGCCCTCACTCGATCGAGCGAGACAGGCTCAGCCGAGCACGAGCGCACGCGCAGAAGCAATCGGACAGAGGCTTTGCTTGGTCAAGCAATCTATCGCTCGGCTGAGCGGCGCGCTAATTTTAAATAATCGGGCGATCTTCATTTCGCCCTATCTTCATTTCGGTCGAAATTTCTCTTCTCCAATTTTCTCTAATAACCTATTGCTTTGATTTGTTCTTATCTAACCCTTCAATTTCATTCATGGCTAGCAAACGAGCACGTGGTGAGTCTTCTTCTTCATGTGGTCGCCCAAAGGGATTCGACGATGAGGAATTCGCTAAATACAAGAGTTCGGCGAATCGACAAGTCGTGGGCACCAAGTACTTGTGCCGGGAGACGTTGAAAGCCTTGAAGTTGAAAGATGATGTGTGGAGTCTCCTCAGCGGCATCGGATGGAAGAAGCTGCTCAATGCTAAGTGGCCCGGATACATGGAGTTGTCGAGGGAGTTCCTTGCCTCTGTCACAGTCATGAAAGGTGTAGGGGGAATACCATTATCTATGAAGTTTAAACTCCAAGGTAAGGAATACTTCTATCAGAGGGCTGATGAAATTATGGTTGTGATCCTGATTCTATGTTTCTGCATGAGAATGTAAGCATGGGGGATTTTTTGGAGGAGATAACTGGTATTTCACCTGGTCGGGTTTTTAATATCAAGAATTGTCGTGCTACTTCAATTAGGAATCCTGTTATTCGTTATATACAAAAATTTGTTGGTGGTTCAGTTTGTGGGAGATATGAGTCGAGTAATGTGATTACGTCTGAATTATATATGTAGTATGCTTTGATGAATGGAATTAAGTTTTCCTTGGGGGCAATGCTGATGGATGCGTGGAGTCGGGCTGCTAATACCAACACCCGCACTTTTAGTTGTGGGATGATCACTCCATTGTTTGAGCATGTGGAGGTGCCCTTATCGGGTGCAACCGCTCCTGCTGTATTTTTGGATACAAACTCTTTATTAGCAGGACGGTTTTTGGTTCCTGGGCAGAGAGGTGCTATTTTCTACAAATTCGGTAAGTTTGCTTTGAGAATGCCTAACGAAGGATATACCACGGTGTTGGATTTGAATGATAGATCCAACTGGTTGATGGATTTGGACGAACCTAAGGATGCGGTCGGTGTGTTGACCACTGATGGGTATTTCTCTATCCTCCGTCATTTATCGGCAGAGGCGCAAGCTGATCTTGAGCACGTTGGTCCGAGTACCCGTGCACATTTGCGGCCCCAGCAGACCCCAATCCAGAATTGGCAGTAGCAGATGATGGCGATGATGCAAAGGACTGCCGAAACTGTTGATTCTTTGTCTTTATCTTTGCAGGGTTTGGATGTGAGGATGACTGCGATGCATGATGATCAGTCTTCTATCGCTGCAAGATTTGACAGAGTTGATCGGCAAATGGATGAGATACAGGAGGATGTCCGGGAGTTGCAGTGTTGTGTCCCTATTCCGTATCAGTCCCGCAGAGCCCGTCAGCAACAGCAGGATCGGATGGAGTGATACCTCACCGCCTACCTTTTTACAAACTTAGTCTCACTTGACTACGTTTGGGGGAAAGTGTCGGTAGTCGGTGACGTGATCTTCTCTATCTCTATCTCTATCTTTATCTTAGATTAGTTTAGTTTGAATTGAGTTGAATAATTTGACTTTCGATTTGGTTATATAATGGTATTGATCTACCTTTACTTTGGTTTTGAATGATGATTTGGATTGGATGTTGTTTGGATGTTTTAATTTTAGTTTAATGGTTTGTTGATGGATTATTAGTGAGCTTGCATGAGATTTAATTCTTTCTATTTGGTTTGGTTTGGTTTGTGGATATGTTGCATGGTTTGGTATGAATGGTGGAGCTAGTGGATATTGCTTTATTCCTTGTGATGATTGGTTTGTGGAAAGTCGGTGGAAATGAGAACATAATTGGTTTGTTTGTGATCAATAGTTTGGTGGTGTTTGTGTTGGTTTGTAGTAGGTACAAATAAGGCAGGGAGAGCGGTTTGATCGTGTGTGCCGATGGGTAACGCTTTCTATCGTTTCTTCTACCAATTAGTTTCATTACAATTGTTTCATGGCATGTAGATTGTTGTTAGGATGTTGTGTGCTTGTTTGTGTATGTGTGATGAACCCAAACAAGAACTTGAGGTTTGAATCATGATTTACTTAGTGAGCTTGATATTTACTTTGACCAATGATAGGGCGGAATCTAGTTGTCAAGGCATGCTTTAGTTGAACTTTTGAATTGGCGAGTTTTGTGTGTGGTTAATGCATAGGACTTGACAAAAAGCTGTGAGGTTTGAGCCATGATATTGTCATATATTTATCGGCTGTGAGTGGAAACATTGAGAGCACATGATCTAGAACTTGCATTTAGTCTCTATCTATTTGGCATGAGTTTGGTAACTAAAAAATGATATTAGGCCATCGATTCTTAGTCCCACCTTTCACTTCGGGAGTATAAGGTGGTTGTTATCATAATTTTGCCTTTCATATCTTTGACCCTCGTGATTGTGCTTTAATGGTGGATTTCCTTTGAGATTATTAGGACAAATTTTGGGGGGAAAGAGTGTATGAGAGTGAATACAGTGATGAGAGTTGGGTTGGGAATTGTTTGGCATCTTTGTATTGCAAGTGTTGAGGCATGGAAGGTATGAAATAAAGGATTGATGTGAATCCTAAAAAAATGAAGCACCAACAAATATTTTGAGTGCTTGAGATGAGAAAGAGAAAGAAAAAGGAGAAAAGAAATAGAGGCACCATGAAATGAATGAATGATGGTGTTGGAAAAATATGAAAAAGAAAAATTAAAAAAAAAGAAATGTTCTGAATGAAAAAGCCTCGGGTTTGAAGTGGATTGAAGAGACTAAATTTGGGGGTTTTGGGAAATTGAGAAGTTTAGTCACTTTGGCCCAAAACCACCTACCCTTTAGTAAGCCATGTTATAACCAAAAACAAAGACCTTTTTTATTTTAGGAGCCAACATGTTGTAGTATAGTGGTGAGAATAGTTTCAAGCCATGGAAATTGTGCTCGATATTTTGTGAATGAGTGATGCTCATTGTCCCTAAACACGTAAGGGAGTGCTTTTATTTCTTTATCCAAAAATTGATGAGTGGTTCAAGTCCTTAGCATTAACCGTGTCACAAAGTTAGGTGATGATCTCGATTGATTAGGGCATGCCAAGATAATTAAGATGAGCTGTGAGGTGGTTTCATGAGGTTCATGGATTGCTTTACTTTGTTTTGATTGAGGACAATCAGAGGTTCAAGTTTGGGGAATTATGATATGTGTGTAAAATGACCTAATTTTCGATGTGTGAGCGTGCATGTTTGTGGCCATTTTACCCTCATATCATATATTTTTGTTGTTCTTTTGTCGTGTTTTTGTGTTCTGAATGTTGTAGGACGTGTTTTGAGCATAAACTAGCATTTTTGGTGGAGTTTTGGAGGTAAATCGCACGAGTTTATAGTTTGGAGGCGTCGACCAGCCGAGCAAAGCAGGACCAGCCGAGCCAAGCTAGACAGAGAGCTTGACCGGCCGAGCCAAATCGGACAGAGGCTCTGACCGGCCGAGCTGAACCTGCTCGACCGAGCCCTGCCAACAGAGAGCTGGCTCGGTCGAGCCAATTCTGACCGAGCGAGCGAGATCAATTTTTTTTAGCAGTTTGGCGATTTCCAGCTTCGACCGGGCGAGCCATACTTCGATCAGGCAATTCGAGGCCCTATTAGCTCGTTTATAAAAGGGGGATCTTCGAATTTTAAGAGAACTTTTGGTCAGATTCAAAATAACCGTCACGAGAATTCTCTCCCAATCCATCTTCCAAACACTCCCCATCCACATCGAAGGTGATCTACGCCACATTCCTCTAAATTTGGTGAAGATCAAGGAAGATCAAGAGGTAGATTGAGTACAAGGAAGACAATTGAGGAAGATCATCATTTGACCTATCAATTTTAATGGATTCTATCATTTTCTCTATTGTATTGTACACAATTGAAGGTATGAGGAACTAAACTCTATTGTGAGTATTGATTGGATGGATATTGTGTTGAATTGAGATTGAATTTTGATTGTTTACTTTCCTTTGAGAGCTTGAATTGCACTAGAACTTGTTCCTTACCTCTTAGGTGTAGGTAATAGCCAACTTAGGAGGTAGTTGACGTGAACGCTGCAGCCAACACGCGGGCGGAATCGTCGTGAATAGTGTAGATTCATACGATTTTAGTTCCAATCCCTGTGCGGTGCTAGGTCGTAGGGCGATAATTGACGTTCTATTTGGAGTGGTCTAGGGCTTAATAACGTAGTTGTTTGCAAGTCTTAGTATCATCAACCGTTAGCTCACCGTGACAAGGGGTTAACGAGTGTACGGTCGATTGCTCAATCTCCTAGGGATTAAACATGGTTTACGACATGATTTGACTCAAACTAGATACAATTGACATTCATTCAATGCTCACTCTTATCTCATTGCTGCACTTGATACTTTTTCTACCTAGTTGAAGTGAATTGATTGTTTGAACGTTGGAAGATAATGAACATGTTTGGATTTATGCTCTATTTCATTATTGCAAGGTTTGTTATGATTTTTTCCTAGTTAGATAAAAACTCAACGACTTGTGTTTGCCTAGCTATAAGTCCTTCAAATGAGTAAATGATATTCACGAGAGCGAATTGAAAGAACCTGGATTGATAAATTTAACGTGATTAAGTGTTGCAATTTCACCGTCAGCAGATGCTCTCCTTTCGAACACCTTCTTCAATCTGTCTCTCTCCTCCTGAGAGATTAGAGGGCATTCATACTTCACATGATCTGGAGAGTTGCATTCGTAGCATGTGTGTGGCTTTCTCTTTGTGAACCTTTGCTTACTAGACTGTGCTTCCTTTTCTTTTCCTTTTGCCTTCTCGAGAAGTATGGTCAGGTTCCTCAGTTGTTCCTCCGGTTTGGCAACTGACAGTTCAATTTCCTTCTTCTGAACTGTGTTGGAGGTGTCCTTCGCTGGTGAGGATTGATAAGCAGTTTTCTCGAAGTGAACTGGCCTTTTTGATCGCCTTTGGAAATCTATCTTCACAAAGAATGTTGCATCGCCATCAGTTACTTAGTTTGGAGTTCTGGAAGCTTCGTTCCTGTTTACCATCTGAATATCCCATTCATGGGCTTTGAGTTCAGCGAACAGCTCTTTGGTGGTCATTTTGGAGAGATCCGTGGTTTTCAAACTTGTGGTTTTGACAAACCAGTCTTCCTTCGGAAGTCTTGAAAGAATTTTAGCATTCATATCCGCCACCTTTTCTTCTCTTCCAAGATTCTTCATTTCACTAACGATGGCATTAAACCTTGCTTCCATCAATTTGAATGATTCGCCAGGTAGCATCTGGAAGGATTCATATTTCTCCACGACGACATGCTTCTTATTTTGTTTCATCGCTTCTGTTTCTTTGGCGAGGTCGTTGATCCAATCCCAAAGTTCTTTGGCCGTGTTGTTCTCTACGGTTGTGTCCATGAGTGAATCTAGGAGGGATTGTATCATCATTTCCTGTGCGATGAGTTCGACTTGATGATGTTTCATGTCCTCAAGTGTCCAGTCCTCAAGGATCTTTTCCTGTTCCGAGGTGGACTTTAGGAATCTGGATCTTCAGAGATCCATTCTTCAAAACTTCATCCATTTCTGGATGTTGAGCTTTTAGTTGAATGAGACACCTCTTCTTCCATACTTCGAACTTCTCCAGGTTGTACTTAGGAAGGCTTGGATAACTCATCATTATCTTCAGATAATCTTCTCGCTAATCACACTTAACAAACAATTAGAGTGTAAGGAAGTCCAGATCCGGTCTTAAGCGACCCAAAACAGGACAGTCTAGAAAGACCGACCTGCTCTGATACCACTTGTTTGTCCCAGATCAGAGTACGTATAATATGCAACGAAAGTATTAAGACAGTTAATTATACTCTAAAATGTGGCAGTTCAATTTCTTTTAAACTCAATTTTTATGTGACGGTTTTAAAAACACAGTTTGACTTAGCCAGCAGTTTTGGTTAACAGTTTTACAATTATAAGCAGTTAACAGTTATACACTTCAACACTTCTAGACAAGTGTTGAATGTTTCAAGATATAATTGAAAATTGTAAGATGCGTAAAGTAAGTAAAATTGTAAACGAGATAGGATATTTATAGTAGTTCGGAGCCTAAGTCCTAAGTCCACTCTTCGGATATCTGATCCAGAAATTCATTAAGTTATGAAGATACAATCCTCATGATCTACAACCAATTGTTGTAGAGACCTCCGTCCACAGCACAATGGATCACTCGCCCATGCAATTGTACTTCACTCCTTCTTCAATTGGTCGAAGGCACTGCGTCTTCTCTGTGAACTGGCAGTCGTCGAAGATGGACTGAGGACAAACCACCTTTTTCTTCTCCAGTAGATTGGATGGTTGAGTTCTTCCCAGAACGTACAATGGTTGGTAGTTGCCCGTAATAACCTTCTCTTCCCTCAGAAGATTAGGTTGTTGTGCTCTTACTCGAAAAGTAAGAACACCAAGATAGTAGATTAAGTCAACAGACTTAGTCCTCGTGTTAGCAAGGTCACATGGAGAATCTGTAAGGATTTTTTAAGCAATAATACCTCGTGTTCAATTAATGAACCATGTAATTAATGCCTTCTTGCTTTAAAGCTTTTAATGCTTGAGCTTTAAATTCGGTAGAGTGACGGAAAGGATAAATGTGTCGAAGGTTGTTTTGTCTCTGTTGCTCCTGCTATTTATAGTTGTGGAGGTTAAAATAGCCGGTAGAGACAATTTGAAGGATGTCCAATCAAAGTCCATCCTTCTCTGAAAAGTAGCCTGCACTTCTGCCTTTTCTGCGGTACTGTCCTGCTTTTGCCGGTCAATTTGTACTTGATGTGTCAGTAGCTGAACAACGTTGTATGCCAGTCACAACTGAGTGTCTGTCTGTCTTTTATCATTGACTTCTTCAATGTTCTTATGCGACTGATCGGCATCTTGTTGTACGCATTCCTTGACGTGAAACTATCCTGTTCTGAAACTGTGAGTGCCTCTCGACAGTTTCTCTATGAAGACTGTGTCCACAGTTTTCTTTGATATATGAACCTTGACAGGAAAAACTGTTTGCGCAGTTTTTCGGAACCGTTACTCTGCTCTGTTTTCTTCGTCCTTTATGATTGAGAGTTATCTCGTTTGAATGGCTTCTTCTTCAAAACTGTTCCACAGTTTTGACATTTCTCTTCTCTTAGACTATTACAACTCGATCATCCTATACAAGGATTACATGAAGTATTAAATCTAAGGCCTAGACTTTGGTATATAGTTTTGGCACATCAAATTAAGGTTGGATTTCTACATCAACACCTAACATGTTTTTTGCTAGAGGTTTGGTGAGTATGTCTGCTAGCTGATCCTCTATTCTGATATAATCCACGGAGATATCCTTTTTCTCAATATGATCTCGAATGAAGTGATGTTTGATATCGATGTGCTTCGTCCTGGAACGATGTACTGGATTCTTTGTGATGCACATCGCACTGTTGTTGTCGCAATATATAGGAACACAATCCTCAAGTTGTTGCTTAATCCACAACACTTGTGTACAGCAGCTTGCTGCAGCTACATATTGTGCTTCTGTTGTGGATGTTGCTATGAAAAGTTTCTTCTTGCTGAACCAGCTTATCACCAAGGAATTGGCATGTTCCACTCGTGCTCTTTCGATCGATTCGGCAGCCTCCAAAATCTGAGTCTAAATATCATACAAGTGTGAGATCATCTGCTATGTCCTAAAGATTTCGTTCCTTTCAGATATCTGACAATCCTTCGTGCGTATTTCATGTTTGATTTCTTTGGATTTGCTTGATATCTAGCACATACGCCTACAGCATACGAAATGTATGGTCTGCTGGCCGTCAGATATAGCAGAGAGCCAATTATTCCTCTATATGCTGTGGGATCTATGGATTCGCCTTATTCGTCCATTGATATTTGACATGTCGTGCTCATGGGAATCCGCAATGTCTTCGTCTACTCTGGACAGAGTTTGTTGATGAGATCCTTGGTATACTTCTTCTGGTGGATGAAGATCCCATCACTGGATTGCTGAACTTGTAGACCTAGAAAATATGACATGTTTCCCATCATACTCATCTGGAAGTTAGTCTGCATAAGTCGAGCAAACTTCTCACATAGATTTAGATTTCTTGATCCAAATATGATGTCATCCGCATAAATTTGAACGAGCAAAATGTCTTCAGCATCTTTGATCAAGAATAACGTCCTGTCGATCTTCCCATTCCTGAATCCATTCTTCAGCAGAAATAGTGATATTGTCTCATACCAAGCTCTTAGGGCTTGCTTCAGATCATAGAGTGTTTTATTTAATATGTACACCTTATTTCCGTGCTCGAATCCAAGAGGTTGCTCCACATAGACTTCCTCATTTAATTCACCATTCAGGAATGCGCTCTTAACGTCCATCTGAAAGACAGTAAAACCATGATGTGCAGCATATGCTAGAAATAACCTGATTGCTTCCAGTCGAGCTAGCGGATCAAAGGTTTTGTCGAAGTCTATGCCTTCGCACTGTGCATATCCTTTAGCAACGAGTCTAGCTTTGTTGTGAACGACAAGACTATATTTGTCTCGCTTGTTCTTGAATACCCATTTGGTTCCTATCACTGATTGATGTGTCGGCCGGTCGACGAGATCTCATACATGATTCCTTTTGAACTCTAACAATTCCTCCTGCATTGCGTTGATCCAATCAGCTGATTTGAGTGCATCGGCTACTTTGGTAGGCTCCTCTTACGATATGAAGCAGGCTAGCATGGCGTTATGTCTGGTTTGGATTGGATCAGCAAGATCTCCTAAGATCGCTTTAGTCATGATGATCTCTGAGTAGCCATTTTGGTCTTTGTAGTTCTTCTACTGGAATGGCTTGACAACTGGACGTTTTGATAGGTTCTTCTGAGACTGGTACATCAACAAGCTGTAGTTTTTCCAAGCTATCTGCTACACTTGTTGGAGTGTGTTCTGCTGAATGTCTTTCTTCTGGCATATCATCTATTGGATACCTTTTTGCTGATGCAGTACTCTTATCTCCAGCATTCTCTTCCTGGTTATCTTCAGTAAAGATGTCTTTAGTAATTCTCTCTCCATTCTGGTAGATTTCAGCAGCATCTTCATTTCGTTGAATGATTTCATCTCCTTGAGTTCCTTTATTACATGTAAGCTCTTTGAGAGAATTTAGGGTGGCCTCAGTTTTACCAGTTGCATCACAGGCCATCTTGACTGTTGGCTGATCAGTCAAGATTTCCAGTAGAGATGGCGATTCACTCGTTAACCTAGTCAGATCAATCGGTTCTTCTTCGAAAGTATTCGAGCCCGAATGTCCATTAACATCATTGATTTCACGAGTCTCATCTCTTTGACTTCTCATGGTCCTGCGCACTAAAGTAAATTCATAAAAAATAGCATTGCATGTTATTTCCACAAGCTTGGTTGTCTTGTTATGCACTTTATATCCCTTGTAAGACGGATGTCCGTATCCTATGAATACTCCTTCATCAGCTTTGGGAGAGAAAGTACTTAACTTCGACTTCCCATTATTATGGATATAACATGGTGAACCAAAAGCACGAAGATGAGCTAAGGAAGGCTTTCGACCATGATATATTTCGTAGGGAGTCTTGTTGAAGCGAAGATTCAATCCACTTTGATTCTACATGTAGCAAGCATTCATTGCAGCTTCTCCCCAATATCTTTGACTTAGATCTGTATCTGCAAGCATTGTTCGCACAGCCTCTTTGAGAGTCCTGTTTCTTCTTTCTGCCAAACCGTTCTGCTGAGGTGTTCTTGCAGTTGATCTTTCATGTCCTATCCCAGCATCGGCGTAGAAATCCATTAATGCTTCTTTGCAGAATTATGTATCATTGTCCGATCTTATCCTTTTCACCGTGAGCTCTTCGTCGTTCTGTACTCGAAGTATCAGCTCCGAAAGGATAATCTTCACCTCGTCCTTGCTTTTGAGTAGTCTCACCCATGTGTACCTGGATTAGTCATCAATAACAACTAAGATATATTGTTTATTACCTACAGTAGGTGGAGTCACCGGGCCGAATAGATCCATGTACAGCAACTCAAGGATTTTATTTTATGTGGCCTTTTTCGGATTGGATCTGAAGAACGCTTTGGCTTGTTTTCCTTGTTGAGAGGCTCTGCATATTTGATCTGTGTGTAATTTGCATGGTTTTTGGGATGAGAATTGAACGAATTATGAGAATTTGAGGCACAAATCACACACATATCTCTTCTTTTCTTGATTTTCCTTCACTTGGTGTTTGGGAGTTGTTTTATGTGTGCAGGATGTGAAAAAGGTGAAAAAAACGCAATTTTGGAGCTAAAAAAAAGGGGCTAGAGCCGTGGCCAATACCGTTTCGGACGTGTGGATCCCGTTCCGGACCAAAAGGTTCAAGAAAAAGAGCTAAGGATGGAATCGCCGTAGCAAATCCAGTTCCGGACCTGTCGGTCCCGTTCGGGACCGTCTCTCGGAACCGCCAGCTCCCGCTCGGGAGCGATGCTCGGGACCGGCACTCGGGACGAGCCACTTCCGTTCGAGATACGTCAAATTGGCATGAATTTGAAGACACGGAGAAGGAAAGTCGAGGCAGATCTCGTTCGGGATCATTGGGTCCCGTTCGGTACCGGGTAGGACCTTCGGGTCCTGACCCCCGACCCATTCCGAGCGGGATGAGTGTTTTGCCTTGGATCATCCCGTTCGGGATGGACCTGACTGGGCCACGCGAAGTTTCTCTATAAAAGGCGAAAGAAGACTACATTGAAAGGGTTCGAATTTTTGAAACCCTAAGGAGATTATAGGGACGATTTTCCAGCGAAAACTACTTCTCAAGGCTAGATTTTGAAGGTGGAAGCACGGATTGAAGCTAGAGTTGAAGAATCATCATTGCTTTACTAAGCTTTTCTCTTCTCCTCTTCTTTTATGTCTTCCTTTGGGATTGTGGAATTTTGTGTTGGAATTATGAGTAGCTAAACTCATTGTTGAGGATTAGGATGTGATTGGGATTGTTTTGGATATTGTTTGGATTCGTATTATTTGAGTTTCATGGATTTGATTATTATTGTGGGATTAATTTGTGTTCCTTTCATGATTGATCACCATGTGTTGGAAAGAATGCCTCTATGAATTAACTTAATAGGTTTTTGCATTAGAGGGGATTGCAATAATGGTTAGGTATTAATTTACTTAGAAATGGGTGCATCAATATCTAGGTCAATTAGTTCATGAACTTTTGGGAGTTGATTTAGATTAACAAACCTAGACTTAGGTTGCAATTTAGATTAATCCACGGTTATAGCACCGGTACTAAGGGCTTGACTATATTTGTTGAACTGATCCAATCCAATTATTGAGACCGCATAGAAGAGTAACGAAACCAAACATATCCAATATCTACCCCAATCCATCCGAGATTCCTCAACTGTCTCTACCTGGTTTTCTTAATAAGAATAAATTTAATTACACGTTTATTTACTTGTTAATGCATGATAGTTAGTTAATAATCATATTCAAAGTTGTTTGATCACATCTAGATATTAGGTTTAAAAGTCATACTTTTACTTAAACAACGGGCGAATTGAGTCTTCGTGTTCGATAATTTTTACTTGATAAAAATACTGCAATCAATATTCCTTCCTTCTTGAAGGTCTCTTTGGGTAGTCCTGCAACAATGTTATTCTTGGCAATATAATTGATAGTTTTAAAGTTTAGATGTGTTAGCCTTTTGTGCCATAGCCAATTTGTTTCTCCCTTTTTTGAATGCTATGAAGCGTGATGCGTGCTGACCACTTTCCCAATCAACGATATAGAGTCCTCCTTTCCTGATTCCTCTAAGATTTACGTCTCCAGTGGTCCTATCAGCAATTTCACAATTTGTATCAAAGAAAGAAACAATATATCCATTTTCACTTAGTTGGTTGATGCTCAGTAGATTGTGCTTGAGACTATCAATGAGGGCCACGTTGATTATTCGCATTCCATTCTGCTCGATGCACCCTCTTTCGATTACTCTAGCCTTTGAGTTGTCACCAAATAAGACTGAAGGTCCTCTAATCTTATGGTGTTCTATGAAGATCACTTTGTCTCCTGTCATGTGACCTGAGCATCCACTGTCTAGGATCCATTCTTTAAGTTTTCTTGAAGTTCTTCTTCCTGGATCCTATTCCTGCAAAACAAGGAAGTTATATTTTCGGTACCCGATCAATTATGGGTCTTGCAGGATTAGTTCTCTGGATCATTCCTTTGAGAATCCATACCTTCATGATTTTTACATTTTGTTTCTCATCATATTTTACTACCCTTCATTTCCTATTGGAGTAATATCTTGAATCAGCATAGGAATGTGTAGCGGTGTGTCGAGCCATCACTCTCTTTTGAACTTGTTTGATTTAGACTCTAGCCTCAAGTAGGTGTTCCTTCTACTTGGAGTGAATGTTGGGTTACATACTCTAGAATTGCTGGCCTTTTCTCAGCAGATAAGTAATTTAGTCTTTGTTGAGTAGTCAGATGAGGGATACTAGTTTGCCAACATTTCTGCTGAGCAATTGACTTAGTATTTTCCCTCTTGTCTTTCCTAGCAGTTTGCTGAATCTTCCCAGTTGCTGGGACAAAAACAATCTTCTTTGTCTTACTTGATTCAGCTTCATAAGAATTTTCTTCATCAAATCCTATTCCAGCGAAGTTCTTCTAACTTCTTTGGACACTTAGAATCTCATGTAAGTCTCTCGTGCTTTTTGAAATTTACATTGACAAGTATTTTGCACAGAGTTTTTGCTTTTCAAAGTTTGATTCTCCTATTTTAAAACTTTAAACTTTTCAGTCAAGGAGAAAAACTCTATTTTCAATCTTAAAAGTTCCTCGTCTGTTGACCTAGATTTTTCAATCTCACTGGTCAAAACGGAAAGTTGAGATTTCAGAGAGGAATTTTCTTTTACTAAAACATCTTTTAATGCATGGACTTTTGAAAACTCTTTCAGTAGATAATCTACGGTTATCTCATCTGATTCTGAGTAATATGAATCAGCAGTATCATGCATATTATCAGAAGTAGAAGCAGTAGACAAAATAGAATGCGTTACCTGGTTTCTTGTAACAACTAGTGCTGATTCTCATGCCTGCTCTTCATTGATGTTGGCCATTAATACCATGAGAACATCCTCTTCATCTTATGATGAGTAATCTTCGTCGTCATGATCCAAGTTGTCTGGTATTTCCGTCCTTGTCAGTAAGGCTTTGGTAACAGCCTTTGATGCTTGCCTTTCGAACAGCTTCCTCAATCTTTCCCTTTCCTCTGGATCTACTCGTGGACATTTGAACTTCAGGTGATCCGGGGAATTTCATTTGTAACATGTTCTTGGCGCTTTCTTGACATTTCTTTTGTCTGCTGGTTGACTTTGATGGAAATCTTCCTTTTTTCCTTTGGCTTTCAACAACAGCTTTTGCAATCTCTTCATTTGTTTTTCCAGTTCGCTGACTGAGCATTCTGCTTCTTTGACTTGAGATCCTCTTGTGGAAGGAATCTCCTTTGTTGAACTGGACTGAGCTGGTCGATCTTAGTGTAATGGCTTCTTCGTTTTCCACTTTTGTCCTTCTCTCTTCACGAAGAATGCAACATCCTCGATTGGTTCTTCTATGGTTACTGCAGCGCGAACAACTTCATTTCTGTTGATCGACGTGATGTCCCATTCGTGCACCTTTAGTTGAGCAAACACTTCTTTGGTGCTGATTGCTGACAGATCTTTCTCCTTCAGACTGGTCACTTTGACAAACCAGTCCTCCTTTGGTAGTCTTGAGAGAATTTTTGAGTTCATGTTGGTAAGCTCGTACGTTCTTCCCATATTCTTTAACACAGCTACAATGGTGTAGAATCTGGCCTCCATTTCCTTGATGGTTTCACCTGAAATCAATTGAAAAGATTCATACCTGTCTACCCATTGTTGTAGCTTGTTTCTCTAGATTTGATCAGTTTCTATACTTAGAGTGCCAAAAAATCCCACATTTCTTTAGCATTCTCGTACTCCAATGCTTCAGCCATAAGAGTAGGTGACAAGGCACCTAATATTAAATCCATTGCTACGTAATCTAGTTGACCACAAACTCATTTTTCTGGAGTCCATTCTTCAAACGGCTTATCCACCATTATGTCTGGTCTTGCTACGTCTTCTCCAATCTCCAGAACCTATCATTGTGTTTACGTTGCCCATAAGAATCACGCTTGCAGAGCAATCGTGACTGCTAGATTCTTCCCAGAGTAGAAAGAATCCCAAAATAACCTTGGAAGCTTAACTTCGCGGGTCTCGAGCTTCAGATATGATATCATGTAGGAAAGCTTCAATCAAGCACTATCTTGGATGAGTTTGCGTAATATAGAGAGTGTATTTTTTCTCTTCTTGTTATCTCTGTATGTAGAAATTCGCGAACCTTTGAATCAAATTAGGATGACACCTATTTATAGGTGATGATTCAAATGGCGATTTGAATCCTATCCGTTAGACTCAAAGGCATTGCTAGCCTATCTGTGTTCTTCCTTTTTCTGCAGTGGACAGAGACTCTTCAAGTCTCCTTGTCTCTGATTGGCGTAGCTTCTATTTGTAGTCGTCTATGTCAGAACGGATCTTTTTGTTTAGGTATGAAACCTCATTTGTGTCTGATGATTGTTCTTTCTCTGATTCGTTGGGTTTCCTTGTGATTTGTATTCGTCAGACTTGCGACTTCAATGTTTCCCTTGATCGCTAATGGTCATTTGCAGGCTGTTTGCATACGGCTGGTATCTCAACAGTCTGTGCTAAGATCTTCTAGTTCTGTTGGAGTCATTCTGGTTGTATTCTTCAGCATTCTTCAGCAATCATCAAGTCTTCTGATTCCTTTCAGCATTCTAGATTCTTCTTCTTTTCTAATTCTATTACAACTCGAGTATAATTTCCTATATAGGACTTTTTACAATTGAATCGATACTGAGTTGCTAGAGCTTTGATGCACCAAAACATATCAAACCATGATTATGAATCATTTACAACAGAAAGGGTTTAAAATGTCTAACAATATTCCTAACACCTTCTTTTTTGAAATCCGCATCGGTCTACATGGATTTGCATTGGTCGACATGGATCGTCCATGTCGATCTCCTTCTCGGTCGACACCACATCAGCCTCGACCATTCCACGTCGGTCGACGTGGAATATTCTATCTAGCATTTCGTCCTTTCTTCGCATTGACCAATATGATTCCTTGTCGGTCAAAACAAAGGCTTTTCACTTCAACTTTACAATATTTTAAACCTCTTTCTAGCCCAAAATCCTACAAAAAATCACCTTAACAAGCATAATACCTCATGATAACTACTCATGCATAAAATAAACTAATAAACTCGACAAATAATAGAAACTAATAGAAAATAAGATAAATAAGTGAGTTAAATTACGAGCTTATCAAACCCTCAAACTTGAACGTTTTGATTGACCTTAATCAATAGACAAGAAAGAAATCAAAAGATCATATAGTTAATCTGCAATGCCTCACAAGATTCAACACACTCAAGAATAAAAAATCTACTACACACAAACGATTTGAAAGAGACAGAAAATCCATCAACTGTGAAAGAACTCATGGGAAGTGAAGGGATTCGTGAACTGAATCACGAAGTCCGTTTGCCAAGGATCG
>JAPKLW010001592.1:129517-151762 GCA_026898455.1 Plectranthus barbatus
TACCAATCATAATGCTTTCAGTATATAAATCCATCAGGAAGTATATCACTCAACCCTCAAGTGTTTAAGCTTTTGATGAAAGCACTCAACAACATGTATGAAGAAATTTCTACCATAGGCTTGCAAATTTTCTACTATCTCCACTGCTAGAATGTGCACACCAGTATTGGATCAAAAAGGACTTTCAAAAGGTTGTAATATAGGCTTTTTGTGACAAGGTAGAGAAATTTGGTCAAGTGACTAAAATTCATCTAGCTGGCTTACAAATTATAACCACTCTCTAACATCATCACCTTATCTCCTCAAATACAACTATAAACTCATCATCATTTTTTTTCTTCTCTCTCTTTTTTTCCTAGCTCTTTTAAATCTCTTGTGCTCTTTCTATAATTTGTACACATATTTTTCTTTCAGAGAGCTTATGAGAATTCTAATTTTCTTTGAGCTATTCTACCACCCAACTTTGTATCAACCACTAATTTAAAATTTCTTATCTCCAATTCACATCAATCTATCCCCTACAAACCACAACTCAAGACACGAGCGAAACTAGCGCATTCTTAAGCTTATAGACAATTAAAGAATTGTAAAGGCTCAACGTGGCTAACTAGGGAAAATTTAATTGTGAAGGGACAGTGTTTAGGATGTTGGGTTAACAAAGATGACCTAATATCCTAGACTTATGCACACTACGCAGTCTCAACACAGAAAATTGGCAAGTTCTAGAGAAATCAAAACATACACACGAATCACAAGTCAAACAAATGTAAGGCTCAAAATCTTACACAAGGGTTCAAAATTTTCTTCCACGGTCAATTTCAAATAAACTCAATCATCATGCAAGTGTTAGATTCAAATCAATCCTATCATGCGGTATTCTACATTCATAGACAATTAACCACAGTCACGATCAAATCAAACTCAACCATCAATCGATTCTAGTCGCACATCCTCATTCAAGTTGCATCAAAATTAGATTTGATAGTACGGTTACTTAGTCTTAAAAGAATCATTCATTGATGTTAACAACGAGCTTGTTGATTCTCAAAACTATGGCCAACATTCGTTTCTTCCCAGAATATCCTATAAACAACCTTATCTTAATTCTAACCTATCAAAACAATTATGACCTACTAAACATATGTCATAGTAATAACTTTTGAGAATCTTTTAGCCCTAACTTAGACTCAACCAATTCACTATTTTTTTCTAAGGATTTCCAAGAAACGAATCTGGTAGGAATGCTTAAATTATTATCAACATATCATGCTTCAAAATTCTTAATTCTGCTCATACTACACCATCTGGACAAAAAATCCTGATGTGGTGATAACTCCCTATAGGAGTTATTATTTCTACTATAATTTGGCTAAATGTGTCATGAGTTTGATCAAATAAGTAAGATAGGTAGCAGTTTTTAGGTTAATTAATTGTTGTGTCTTGTCTTTGTTTATTAGGTGGTGTTTAGTTTGATTTATTAAGTTGTTGCAAAGAATTGTTTAAGTGTTGCCGCAGGTAATATTATGCTGGAGCTTAACAGTAGCCTCCCGAGGAGAAGTTGTTGTTGTAGCATGGGAACCGCATGGCCAACTTTCTGAAAAAGCAATTCTGGGACCACCTGCACAAAGGATCTCTTCACTTTTCAGATTTTGTCTTAAAAGCTAGACAGGTATCAACTGTGTGAGCTGCCAGAGTTGGAAGGCAAGATGGAGAGCCATGTGTAGAGTAGAGATGCAACTGAAGCTGAAAAGGAGTGAGATTAACCAGGTTACTAGCCAAGAGAATGAAAAACCAGTCTGTTGAATGTTATGCTAGAGCATCGGAGTGGCATCACTGGGTGCTGAGAGACTGCACCAGGGGGGACCACTTTGCTGTCACAAAAGTAAAAGTGATTTTCAGAGTTGTTTCTGGCTTTACAAGTGTCACTCAAATTTTGGAGACAGCACATAAGGGCAAAATAGGCAGCATACATTTTGTTGGATAAAGTAGGGCGAAACAAAAGTGGCTCTCACAACCATATTCTTCTTGAACAAGCAACATTTTTTTAGAGAGGAAATCTGGTAGGCTACGCAGGGATGGAGGAAGGAGAATAGCAGTAGCAGTTGGACACATTGCTACTGGTTTTCTTGTTTCTTTGATTTATGTTTTAAGCCAATACAATGAAGGATAGTTTAAACATGTCTAAGTTTTATTTTATTTTTAGTTTAAATATGAGCTAATTTATTTTGCACTTGGGTTGTGGATTCTTGATTTGATCATGAATATGTGTTAATGGTTGATTTTGCTTAAATCTGAGTTTGATCATGGTTTTGGTTTATCTAATTCTTTGAGCACGACAGTGGAAAAGAATATCACACTTAATGATACCGAAAGGAGATTTAAGAAGAGGAAACTTTGATCAACCTAGTTTCTTGTGTAGACATATGAGGAAACATAGGCTTAATGTCAAACCCTTGTTCTGTTTTCGTGCTTCTGAACACCATTTCATGCATAGACATATGATGAATGGTAGGATTTTGCAGATTTAGTAGAGTGACAGCTTGCTAATCACATTTTGTGAGGTCGGAGTTCATGCAAGATCTGTGCTCTAGCATATAAGACAGTGAAAGATTGAAAATCTATAACTATAGTGTGTTTCTCTTCCTTTGTTTGCACGTGTTCGTGATTATTTGTGATTAGCGTATGATTAGAAGGGTTGTTAATCTTGTTCATTTCAGTTTACTTTTCACTTTAGTTTATTGCACATTTAAATTTGAGTACCAAACCTATTTTACAGGCAATATTGTGTGCACGACTTGATTAAACACTCTCTAGGGTTCGATATCTGGTCTCCTAGAGTATATTACTTGTCAATTGCATATACTTGCGCATAGTTCTGTAGATACCCTGCAGCATAACAAGTTTTCGCAAAGAATTGTTTAAGTATTGCTGCGGGTAATATTATGTTGGAGCTTAACAGTAGCCTGCCGAGGAGAAGTTGTTGCTGCAGCATGGGAACCACATAGCTAACTTTCTGAAAAAGCAATTCTGGGACCACCTACAGACATGATCTCTTCACTTTTCACATTCTGTCTCAAAAGCTAGACAGGTGTCAACTGTGTGAGCCGCCAGAGTTGGAAGGCAAGATGGAGAGCCATGTGTATAGTAGAGATGCAATTGAAGCTGAAAAGGAGTGAGATTAACCAGGTTACTAGCCAAATGAATGAAATACCAGTATATTGAATGTTATGCTAGAGCATCAGAGTGGTATCACTGGGAGCTGAGAGACTGCACCAAGGGGGGACCACTTTGCTGTCACAAAAGTAAAAGTGCTTTTCAGAGCTATTTCTGGCTTTACAAGTGTCACTCGAATTTTGGAGACAGCACACAAGCGCAAAATAGGCAGTATACATTTTGTTAGATAAAGTATGACAAAAAAAAGAGGCTCTCACAACCATATTCTTCTTGAACAAGACACATTTTTTTAGAGAGGAAATCTGGGAGGCTGCGCAGGGATGGAGGAAGGAGAAGTGCAGCAGCAGCTGGACACATTGCTGCTGGTTTTCTTGCATCTCGAGTTTATGTTTTTATTTTATAGAATGAAGGATAGTTGGATTTTAGCCATTATTATTTGTTTTATTTTTAGTTTAAATATGAACTAAGTTATTTAGCACTTGGGTTATAGATTTTTGATTTGATCTTGAATATGTGTTAATGGCTAATTTTGCTTAAATCTGAGTTTGATCATGGTTTTGGTTTATCTGATTCTTTGAGCACGACAGTGAAAAAGAATATCACACTTAATGAGACCGAAAGGAGATTTAATAAGAGGAAACCTTGATCAACCTAGTTTCTTGTGTAGACATATGAAGAAACTTAGGCTTAATGTCAAACCCTTGTTCTGTTTTCGTGCTTCTGAACATCATTTCATGCATAGACATATGATGAATGGAAGGATTTTGAATATTTAGTAGAGTGACAACTTGCTAATCATATTTTGTGAGGTTTAAGACTCAGAGTTCATGTGAAATCTATGTTGTAACATATAGGACAGTGAAAGATTAGAAATCTATAGCTCAAGTGTGTTTCTCTTTCTCTTGTTACACGTGTTAGTGGTCATTTCTGATTAGTTTATGATCAGAAGGGTTGTTAATCTTGTTCATTTCAGTTTGCTTTTTTACTTTAGTTTATTGCACTTTTAATTTGAGTATGCATTACCAAAACTATTTTGCAAGCAATATTGTGTGCACGACTTGATTACACACTCTCTAAGGTTCGATAGCTGGTCTCTAGGACTATATTACTTGTCGATTGTGTATACTTGCGCATAGTTATGTAGTTACCCTATAGCACAACAACAAGTGTTTGGCGTCGTTGCTGGGGAGTGTTGATTTTTAAGTTGGAATGCTATTAAATTGTTTGATTACATCTTTCATTTTGTTTTTAGTATTTTTACTTGTTTGATTAACAAGGTTATGTAGTGTTTAATCTTTAGGTGTGAAAAAAAAAGATGAAAAATCAAGGTGGTGTTGCTGGAAATATTGGAATCAACTTGGTAAATATCTTGGTTATAGATAATGATAAAGACAAGTGTATTCGTTATTATGCAAACCCGTTGTTCCGGGAGCTGAAACCAAGCATTGTGTGGCCAGAAATTGAAGTTAATCATTTTGAGTTGAAGCCTGTAATGTTCCAAATGTTGGAGTTCATAGGCCGGTTTAGTGGCCAACCTACCGATGATCCCCATCTTGATTTGTGGTCTTTTTTGGAAGTTTGTGACACTTTCAAACTGCAAGGTGTGAGTCCAGAGGCACTAAGGTTGAGGCTATTTCCCTTCTCATTAAGGGATAGCGCTTAATCATGGTTGAGCTCATTTCCACCTGATTCTATCTCCACTTGGAATGAGTTGACCGAGAAATTCATGATGAAGATGTGAATGAAGCTTGGGAAAGGTTTAAGGAGTTGCTAAGAAGGTGCCCTTAGCATGGTATTCCTAATTGCATTGAAATTGAGACATTCTACTTTGGGCTAAATTTAAACTCAAGGATGATGTTGGATGCATCAGCAAGTGGAGCTTATTGTCCAAATCCTATGAAGAAGCATGTGAACTGCTAGACCTGATATCATCCAACAACTATCAATGGGAAGATCCAAGAGCTGCTCCATCATTAACTCAAAAAGTGCAAGGAATTCTAGAAGTGGATGCTCTCACTGTTGTTACTGCACCAATGGCAGCAATGGGTTCAACAATTAAGAGTTTTGAGCATATCATTCATCCCCAACCATTGTTGGAGGTGGTATCATGTATTTATTGTGGAAAAGCACAAAAATTTGAAGAGTGTCCAGCTCATCCAACATCTGGATGCTATGAAGAAAATCAAAATTATTTGCAGAACCAGAGGAATAATCCATATTCTAACTCATGCAACCCAGGGTGGAGGAACTATTCCAATATTTTATGGTATGAGTCAGAAAATTACAATGTTGCAGCATCTGAGCAACATAAATCTGGGAGTTTTGGTTTCCAACAGCAAAATCAACAAGGAACTGAAGCACCACCTGGGAAGTAGTTGAATTCATTGGAGGATATGCTCCACAAATTTATTACAAAAATGAAGCAATGAGTCAGAGTTAGGATACCTTTATTCAAAGTCAAGCTGCTTCACTTCGAAGTTTTGAAGTGCAAGTTAGGAAATTGACAACCGAGCTAAGAAATAGACCTCAAGGCTTACCTCCAAACCTTCATTTAGGCTTAGGATTCCTTCAAGCCATCAAGATCAGGATTCCTTTAATGTCAAAAGAAGGAATCAATCTTAACTTAGGTCTTATCAATGCGTACTGCACACACCAGCATACTAAGCAACCAAGATAAGTTGTTTGGTACCGCGTTTGCTGCAACTTACACCAATAGTCTATCTTGGGACTGTCTCAGTTGTGATACCATTTAGATCTTTCTGGGTTAGCCGATCTATATGATCTTTTGTGATCTAATACACATCTTTGTTCCCTATCGATGAGATAAGAGGATACCGTTGTTCGCTTCATATGTTTGTTAATCAGACAGGACTAATGTATCATTATATACAAGACATTAATAATTATCTGTATATCAAACAAAACTATTTACCTATATACTAATCATAATGCTTTGTAGTATACAAAAACCTAACACGATTGTGGTGTCTTCGCTAATTTTGTGTGTTAATTCTTGAACTTCTTGGGGCGTATATAAGATTCATCTGGAATACTTCATTTGAAGGATCGAATTAGGGTTGTTGAGCTTCCATCCTATCGTCGTTTCCATCAGTTCTATTCAAGTTATTTTTGTATTGTGTCAACTCTTGTTCCTGGGCTATGATCGTTACTCATCCACGAGCATCGTATTAATATTCATACTTTACTATTATCACATCACTCATTTAGGTTAATTTTCAACACAATCACCCACAAAAATTTGACACCCACCGTAAGGCTAGAAGTAAGATTGTTGGGAAATCGAACACCTAAAACTGTTCAACCACCACCGATTAAACTCGATGGCATATTCCAACGATTATCTGACCAAATTAAGAAAATGACTAAAGAACACAATAGAGAAATTACGGCCCTTCATTTGAAACCCGAAACTATTTAGAGCCTCAAGAACTCTGGGGTTGGACCTAATGGTGTTAGTCTAAGAAATCTCTACGAAGATGACTCTAAATTTGATAAAATTGAGAAGACAGAGGAGAGCAACCAAAAAATATGATGTTGTAAGACTGCCAAGAGGTCACGATCGACCACTGGGGGAATTCTCTGAAGAATCCGCCAAGAGAATTGAGGAATAGCAGGGAGAATTGGTAGACCTAAAAAAGGCCTTCACACGAATACCAAGTGCACCATCGGCGCTATAGGATCTGAGTCTACAACAGACAACGTGAATTGTCTTTTATTTTTTTAACCATTTAGATCGTTCTTAGGTTATCAAAAATAAATCAGATTAAATAAACTAGGCGAACCCTATGCATGCTCCTAATATTTAATTGCGAAGGATGGATTTACGGAATACCTGAACTCCAGCTTCTGATCTACAGATCTGGATCAGAGATGGCAATGATGAAGTAGATTTGGATGTAGGATCGATCAAGGCTATCGTGTTCCAACAGATCTGATATTCTGATTTGTTCTATTGCTCCTTGGAAATCTGGTGAGGATACGCTACCCAATTGAATCAAAACTGGAGAAGCCGATCACCTTCTCCTTATGATCAGTCGTCGCCCCTCTCACTCAATTCTCTCAATATTCTGTGTTGAATATTAATTCTACTGTTGTGTGTAGTGATCTGATAGAGAGAAGGGCTTATATAGTGCTAGGGTTTGCAAACCATAACTCTAATGGGCTCTGAGCATTTTGTGGGCCAGAACATGGACCAAATGCGAAAAATAAATTGGGCCCTCGTTATTAATTATTTTCATGTCCAACCCAGAACATAATTAATTAATAAAACATAGTTTTACCTACACCAACAAAACAATTCAAACTCAACCCTTTATTACCACGTTATTTGGAATGGGTTGCATTAAACTTGAATGATCCACATATTTAAGGTTCCAGACATTCATTAATTAATTTAGCTTATGACAATTAGCCACAATTAATTAATCTCTTATTTCCTGAGTAGTACCACTCACACCTTTTCACTTATGTCTAAATTAAATAATTCAACCTGCAGGGTTTAGCATAATGAACCTTGTGAGCTCCTCAGGAAATGTCCCCATCCTAAAATGGATATGATTACCTACATGTCCAGCCTAAGCAGGCCACACACAAACCACCACACCCAAGATGCAGGTATAAGAGTACATGAAAGACTCGCCACCATAGCAAGTCAAAGTGTGGTCAACTTGTGTATGCCCCTTAGCCTTCCATTAGGTTTAAGATCATAACAAGTATCTAGAGATCTGGCTCATTCATATGTCAATTAGAATGACACATCTCACTGTTGATCCCATCAATACATAAAGATGTACTGACACATCAAGTAGCTAGGATAAGTATAAACTAATGTGTCGTAGCCTAAACTGACAGCCTATCCAGGGACTGTCTCAGCCATGATATTGTTTATATCTCGCTAGGTCAAACGATCTATATGATCCTCTGTGATCTCCTACACACCATATGATCATCCCTATAGGCGAGATAATAGGATATTATAGTTCGTATCGTACGTTTGTTATACCAGATAGCGACTATGTTGATGTAACACATTTATGAAGACCAGTGTATCAACGAACACACTTAATCATAAATGCTTTTAGTATACAATCCCAATAGGCGCCACCCAAAATTTCTTAAGAAAGATATGATGATTCCCCCTTCATCAAACAAATCTTGCAATTGTCATCACCGAAGAATTTCACCGTGCATAATTTAACGGCTTATGATGGACCATAGATCCTGATGACTTTATCACTCTTTAAAAGCTAAAGATGTAAACTATGCCCATGAAGAATCACCAGAAGGAAGCTTGCATATGTAAAAGGTTTGGTATATTCCTGACAGGACCAATCCTACAGTGGTACATGCACTTGGCAATGAACTTGATTTCTTCGTTCGCCTAATTTTACCAAAACTTCGTGAAATATTTCTCCAGTAGTAGAAAACCTACACAAATGGCGAATGATCTACACTCTGTGATCCACAAGGAAAATAGTCCCTTTAAGACTATCTTACGAGGTTTAATCGGGAAAAGGTGTCTATCCCGAATTTCTTGGAGGAAACCCTTGCAGATGAATGCACAAAAATTAAGTTCCACCCTTATCTAATAAGAGATAATGTCAGGGCCCACTCTTATTCAACGAGGTACCTTATAATCTAAGGGCACATCCATGCGTAGCTATGCTGGAAATAGACAAACTTGTGAACAAAGTGTTATGGCCCAGAAAAATGAAAGCGGACCCTTCGATGAGAAGATGATCATTGTCAATTGCACAACGACCATGCCACTTGACTCAGGATTGTGTGTTACTTCGAAAAGAAGTCATTAGATTTTTGAATGAATACTATCTTTAATATTTCTTTTCAGAAAGAAGAAGCTATAGGAACTGACTCTACAACAGATAGTGTGAATTATATTTTATTATTTCTTAGGTCCCATGGATTGTTCTTTCGATATCAAGATAAATCAACAACTAAATAAATCATGTGATCCTATTCACGCTTCTATTATTTAATTACAAAGGATGGATCAAGGAATACCTGAACTCTAATAGCTGAAAAACTTTGAGTCCATATTCCAGCAGTTGACAACTTTGAACTTCAAATATGTTCCCTTGCTCCTCAGAAATCTGGTGAGGATACGCTATTGAGTTGCGCTATAAGAACATGGAAGAAGTCGGCTTCCTTCTTGTGTGGTCGTCGCCCATTTCCTCTCTCTTAATTAATTTCAACTATGTTCATTAATTGACGTAATTGTTGTATTAAGCAACTGTAATTCTCAAATTACATCATATGAGAGACCAAGGAAATATGCCTTATATAGAGTTAGGTTTATATGTTTCCATATCTTGTGAGTTTGGAAATATTTTATTTTACTCAATATCTTTTCAGATTTCGATATATGAGTTGGACCAATATAGTCTTATTTTCAAGATTAGTCACATATTTCTAGATTTAATCAAATCTAATTATATTAAGATTTAGGAAACCCTAACCCTAATGGGTTCTGAGTAGTTTGTGGACCTGATCAGGGATCAAATAAAAATAATAAAGTGGGCCCTCTTCTATTAATTAATACCATATTCAACCCAGAATATCAGTTAATTAAATGGGACATCAGTTTGCTTTCACTAAGAAAACTGATGTTGACTCATCCCTTTATTATCATGTTATTAGGAAGGAGTTGCATTGGCTTGTACGATCCACACATTTAAGGTTCCGGATATTCATTAATTCATTCAGCATATGACAATAGCTTGAATTTAATTAATCTCTTTAATCTCTGACTTGTACCTTTTCTCATCCCTTTTTCATTTATGCATGAATCAAAAGATTTAGCATGCAAAATTTTGGTATAAAGAAACATCATGAGCTAATGAGGAAATGTCCCCATCCTATACCGATGTGATTACATATAAGCAAGACCACTTGCAAATTTCCAAAGTATGGTCAATGTCTGCATACCCATTAGCCTTCTATTAGGTTTAAGATCGGGAGCAAGCATGTTAGAGATCTTAGCATGTTCATATGTTAATGAGCACAACACATATCACTGTTGACCCTATCAATACGTAATAACTTGTTGACACATCTGTAAGTAGGATAAGCCACTTTCATATCTAATGTGTCCAGCCCAAACAGAAAGCATATCCTGTAATTATATCGGCTGTGACAATCTTTATATCTCGCTAGGTCAAAAGACTCATATGATCCTCTGTAATCTTCTACACACAATATGATTATTCCTATCCGTATGATAATACAAAATAGTTGTTTTACATCGTATGTTTTTTAATCAAAAATACTATTGTTGATGTATAACAAGTATGAAGCTGAGTATATCGAACTCATTATGGTTACGAATATACTTAATGATAAATGCTTTTAGTATACAATCCCAATAATCTCCCACTTATACATTCTAAAAGTTCTATGCGCAAACATTATTTTATGTCACCATAAATTATGCTACCTCTTAAAGTCCATCGAAATAATTATGAAGGAGGAATTTTAGTCATAATTTAATAACTCATAAATTACATAAATCATGCTTGTACAATAAATGATAAAGTAGTAGCATGCTTTCCTATTATTTATTAGTGCGCACATAGTGAATCACATCATACGAGAATAATCACAGAAATATAAATAAATAATAAAATTCTCGTGGCCCCTCAGATGCGATTAAATGGGAAATAAAATCAAACCTATCTATTACAAGATTTAATTTTATACAGATCTTCAAAATGGGCCACCAATACTTTGAAATCTGAAAATTGGGCTGAGAAACTTCAGATTGGGCTAGGAATTAGGGTTTTAGGACCGTGCGATAGTTGTTCTTAACCCACCGCCTTGTTGTTTGCCCGTGACCTGCCCAACACACCGGAACAGATGATGCAACAGCCACCGAACACCACAAGAAATAAGGTAATTGACAATGTAGAATCCACGTTGTCTATTACACAATACCGCAAAGTCTACAATGGTGTAGTCTATTTAATAACGAGATAGACGACACAGGAATTCTGCATTGTCTATGAGGGGATAGACAATGCGGATTTTTTCATTGCCTATCTTGTTATAGACAACATAAATTTTCATATTGTCTATCTTGTTATAGACAACACAAAAATCTGCATTGTCTATTGTTAGGTGTTGATGTAGAAATCCCACCTTAAATTGATGTTTTGATGTGTCAAAACTTTATACCAAAGTCTAGGACTTAGAGTTATTACCCCATGTAATCCTTGTATAGGATGATCGAGTTGTAATAGTCCAGGATAAGAGATTCGTCAAAACTATGAAACAGTTTTGAAGAAGACGCCATTCAGACGAAATAACTGTCAAACATAAAGGACGAAGAGAGGCAGAGCAAAGCAAAGGGTACGAAAAACTGAGCAGACAGTTTTTCCTATCAAGGCTTGGACATTTAAAGAAAATTGTGAATACAGTGTTTACAAAGAAACTGTCGAGAGGCGCTCACAATTTCAGACCAGGATAGTTTTGCTTCAAGGAATGCGTACATAGCAAGATGTTGATTAGTTGTAGAGGAACTCTAAGGAAGTCAATGATAAAAGACAGTCAGACACTCAATTGCGACTAGCGTACAATGTTGTTCGGTGTCTGACACATTAAGTACAAACTGCCCTGCAAATCAGGATAGTGTTGCAGAAAAAGCAAAGAAGCAGGCGACTTTTTCAGAGAAAGATGGACTATGATTGGACATCCTTCAAAATGTCTCTACCGGCTATTTTCTGGTTTCCCACCTATAAATAGCGAGAACAACAGAGACATAAAAACCTTTTGCTCATCTGAAAACCTTCGCATCTTTAAATCTCCGATACATTCATTGCCTCTCTGCTGAAATTAAAGCTCAAGCGAGAAGGCATTAATACCATGGCTCAATTATTGAACACGAGGCATTCATTGCTTAAAGAATCTTTGGAGATTCACTGTGTGACCTTGAGTACACGAGGATTAAGTCTGCTGACTTAATCTATAGACTTGGTGTTTTTACTTTCAGAGTAAGAACACAGCAGCCTGATCTTGCAAAGGAAGAACAGGTTATTACGCTGCCAACCAGTGTACGTTCTGGGAAGAACTCAACCATCCATTCTAGCGAAGAAGGAAAACAGAGGTTTGTCCTCAGTCCAACTTCGAAGACTGCCAGTTCACAGAGAAGACGCAGAGCCTTCGACGAGCTGAAGAAGGAGTGAAGTACAACCACCTGGGCGAGTGATCCATTGTGCTGTGGATGGAGGTCTCTACAGCAATTGGCTATAGATCGTGAGGATTGTATCTTCATAACTTAGTGAATTTCCGGATCTAATATCCGAAGAGTGGATGTAAGACTTAAGGCTCTGAACCACTATAAATATCCTTGTCGTTTATAGTTTTCATTTACATTGCACAACTTACAGTTTTCAATCATATCTTGAAACCTTCAACACTTTTCTGAAAGTGTTGAAGTGTATAACTGTAAAACTGTTAATCTGAACTGCTGGATAACATAAACTGCATTTCTAAAACTGTCACATATTAACTGAGTTGATAAGAAACTGAACTGCCCGCGAATTAGAGTGTATTTAACTGTTTTAATACTTTCGCTGCACATTATACGTACTCTGATCTGGGACCAACAAGTGGTATCAGCACAGGTCGGTCTTTCTAGACTGTCCTTTTTTGAGTCGCTTAAGACCGGATCCGTACTTCCTTACACTCTAACTATTTATCTAGTGTGATTAGCGAGCAGATTACCTTAAGAGAATGATAAGTTATCCTAGCCTTCCCAAGTACAACCCAGAGAAGTTTGAAGTATGGAAGAAGAAGTGTCTCATTCAACTAAAAGCTCAACATCCAGAGATGGATGAAGTTCTGAAGAATGAACCTCTGAAGATTCAGATGCCTAAAGTTCACCTTGCGGCAAGAGAGGGTCCAAGCGGTGTCGAGTTGATAGACAAGCCAATGGAGGATTGGACATTTGAGGACAAGAAACTTCATCAGGTCGATTTCATCGCACAAGAAATGATCATACAATCCCTCCCAGATTCCCTCCAGGACGCAGCCGTAGAGAACAACACGGCCAAGGAACTTTTGGGATTGGATCAACGATCTCACAAATGAAATAGAAGCGATAAAGCGCAACAAGAAGCAGGTCGTCGTGGAGAAATATGAATCCTTCCAAATGCTACCTGGTGGGACAATCAAATCGATGGAAGCAAGATTTAATGCCATCGTTAGTGAAATGAAGAATCTCGGAAGAGAAGAAAAAGTGGCAGATATAAATGCCAAAATTCTCTCAAGACTGCCGAATGAAGATTGGTTTATTAAAACCACCAGTTTGAAGACCATGGATCTCTCCAAAATGACCACCAAAGAACTGTTCGCCGAACTTCAAGACCATGAATGGGACATCCAAATGGTGAACAGAAATGAAGTTGTTCGAACCCTAAATTCAACAGCTAATGGTGATGCAGCATTCTTCATGAAGAGAGACTTCCAAAGGCATTCAAAAAGGCCAGTTTACTTCGAGAAAACTGCCTATCAATCCTCACCAGCGAAGGATACTTCCAACACAGTTCAAAAAAAGGAAACTGAACTGTCAGTCGCCAAACTGGAGGAACAACAGAGGAACCTGACCATGCTTCTCGAGAAAGCAAAAGGAAAGGAAAAGGAAACACAATCCAGTGAGCAAAGGTTCACGAAGAGAGAGCCACGCACATGTTATGAGTGCAACTCTCCAAATCATCTGAAGTATGATGCCCTCTAGTCTCTTAGGAGGAGAGAGACAGATTGAAGAAGGTGTTTGAAAAGAGAGCATCCAAAGTTGTTGCCCAAGCAATGCTCACAAGAACCGAAGTGCCAGACGTTTCGGACCATGATGATGGATACTACACGTCTGAGGATGAAAGAGATGAGGAAGCATCCTTGCCTTCATGGCAGCGATTGATGGAGACGTTACCGATGATGAAGAAGAAAGCGCGTCAAACTGCAAAATTTTGGTAACAACTAATCTGCCCTCATCTAGTACATCTATTTGCTTTGATGATAACTCTGAAACATGCCATTCAAGCTCACAAGAAATCACTTTTAAAAATATTATCATAGAATTTGAAAATTTTCATGAAATTAAAGATAAAGTTATTAGTGAAAATGCCTCACTGAAATCAGAAATTTCAGTTTTGACCAATGAAATCGAAAGAACAAGGTCAATTAGTGAGGAACTAGAAAAACTCAAGGAGGAACATTCAAAACTTCTTAAAGATTTTGAAAATATTTCAAAAGAATGTGATTGTTTGAAGAAAACCGAACATGTCAAATGCGAATGTACCTTCAAAAAGAGTTCTAAGAAATTAGATGAAATTTTGAATGTTCAAAACAATATTTTGATAAACGTGGAATCAAATTTTCAGAACCGCAATATGAAACATCTATGAACAAGCATGCATTCACATTTGGGACTAAGAAAAATAAATATTTATGTATATTTTTTATTGTTCTGACCATTCTTTTTCATTCACCAAAAAAATTAAATTTATTTATTTATCTCTTTATTATATTTTTTATTATTTATTTTTTTATACTAACAAAATTTAAGATTTATATGTTAATTTAGTATGTATTTTTGAATGCTTGATTGAAGATTTTAATTTTAAATAAAGCTGCAGTTTTATATATTTATTCAACACATGATTAAACAACCAAATATGAATATTTTGTATTATCTTATCAATTTTTATTGGATTATAATTGTGTTTATTGAAACGTATTATTATCTTATCAATCAGATTAGATCCTTAACAAATTTTTATCGGATTATTAGGATCGGATCCTTATCGGATCGTTTGGATTGGATACTTATAGGATCCTTAACGGATACGGATATTTGAGCTTAGCAGATCCGATATAGATACGGATTTTGATTTTTCTTAACGGATTAGATACATATTATGTCTTAATGGATTTGATCGATAACGTATCAATACGATAAGGATCCAATCCGCACGAATTATCACCCCTACCAACATGCATGCGTTGTGAATTTTAATGTACGATTAATTTGCATTCGTTCAACTAATCATAAAGTTACTCTACCGAATACATTCAAAATATTTTTGGACGCGAAGGACACATTATTTTTGGAATCTTTACTTATTAAAATTTATTCAATAAATTACATTTTAAATTAAAATTAAAATAACGACATTGGCACGTCCTAGAATTGGTCTAAAATTGTTAAAATTACATATTTAATAAAAAAATCGGCATTGACACAACCTAGAGTCGGACTAGACCCGACTTGAATTTGTTAAACTCGCATTTGCAATTTAAAAAAAAAAAAAAAATTTGGCCTTGACATGGCCTAGACTCGATCTAGAACCGGTCTGAATTAGTTAAAATTATATTTTTTATAATAAAAAAATCTAGCCTTAACATGACCAAGACTCAAACTAGACCCTACCTGAATATGCTAAAGTTAAATTTTTATTAAAATTACATTTTTAATAAAAAAATTAATGGCCTTGACACAACCTAGACTCGACCTAGAATTAACTTAGACCCGATATAATTATCTTAAAATTACATTTTAAATAAAAACGACGTTAATTTAACCTATAATCAGCCTAGACCCGGCGTGGATTCATTAAAATTACAGTTAAGAAAAAATTAATAGTCTTCACATGGCCTAGACACGACCTAAACCCTTCTTTAATAATTTTCAAAAAAAAAAAAAAAAAACGACTATATGACCTTGACTCGATCGTGACTCAACCTAAACCTCACTTAGATCTGGTTTAAGTTATATTTAAAATTTAAAAAATTTGTACAACCTAGACATGGCCTTGCAACCAATTTAAATAATTAATTTAACTAAATAAATTACCTTATTCTCTGTCCTGAACTACATTGCAACTCAATTTTTTTTTATTGAAATGCATTTTAATCTTTTTAAATTCAACCTATCTTTTCAAACATTAAAATAATTAATTTAACTCATGATTTCATTATTATAACAATAGCTATTGTTGGGAAATGACATCTAAACAAAAAAGTAATAAAAAATTTGTATGTTGAGCTATATTTGTTATCTATTCATAAAGTGGGTTATTTTTGTTATTTATATACTGACATGGGGTATTTTAAATATTTTTCTTCACGCTATAACTTTTATTTTTGTTTATTATCTTGGTTTTTTTAAGAAAATCTATCATGTTAAATATGTTATTTATACAAATTAAAAATAAAAATTCAAAAGAACTAAACTGAGACATAATAATGAAAGAATAAAAAATAAATTTAGAACTACGTCTTTTGCTAATGCATGGGCATGAAAGATTTTAAATTAAAATTAATGATTGAACTGTGATTTTAAAAGTTGATGGATTTAATTGAGAAAAAAAATTATAGAAGTGTTTATCCCATCTAAACTATGATTAGAGATGCTTGAACATCATCTTTAGCTCTAGCAAATCCCTGCCAAATAGTAATATCCCACAGTCCACACCCAAGTTGTCATACACATATACAGTAGTAACCAGAAGAGTTTCCTCAACATCTATAGATCTGCAGGGAGCTTGAAGGAAAAACTTTTTTAAGGGTGCACCCTCACAAATGCAAAATATTGGACGAATGTCGTCTCCCTTGGAGGTGAGAGGCCAAATCAACATCACTAATCAGCTTCACATCACAGACAGTGCACTGGTGTTTATATATCTGTGCATTCAAAGATGTTTTCACTGGTTTTGCCCCATCTCTATTCTCTGTCACCACCACGTCGCCCTGATTCGCCTTGCTCGTTTTCAGGGACTGAAACTTGGGCCTCACAGTACTTCCCTGAAGATGAGCATTCAACCTTTTCTCACTCACCTCGTATAAATCGCATGTTGATTCCTGCTGAGGTTTCTTGAGGGGTGGTGTCATCACTTTGACCTCAGAATCAGCATCTGTTCCTCTGGGAACCCAGACAGCCTTACCTGGCTGCACATACTGCACCTGCAGTGGAGGATGAAGATTGGAATTCTAATAGAACAAAAGGTAACCTTATCAACATCGGTTAAGAAAGGGAGAGGTAGCAGAATAAGATGCATCAGTTGAACGAAATCAAAGCATGCTCGAATAAAGTACCTTCGGTGATGGTGCTGAACAATTTTTTTCTTCTGAAACTACAGATTGGATCACTCTGTGAGAATTATTGCATCCTTTTTGTTCATCCTGAATCCATGCAAAAAAAAAAAATTTGCCAAATGAAATAAAATGATGCTTCATTATATAATTTAAGTTGAATAAAGTCCTTTTTTAAGCAAGTGAGCCTATGATGAAGCCATTTACATTTTGTTTTTTCCTCTTTAATGCAAGATTATTGATGTATTACATGTAGTAACACATGAAGAACAATCCATTATCACAACATCCGTGCTTAAAAGAACAGTTCAAGTAATTACTCTCATGCACAAAGTGCCATGACTGCCTAAATTTGGTTTAGAACTGTTTTATTATTATTATTATTATTATTATTATTTTAGGGTGAAGATTGCTGCTAACCTTGTCTGTGCTAAGTGCTTCCAACACAGAACCACTTTCTTCGATAAACTTCTCTGCCACATTGCCATGATTCAGTTTACACAACGTTGCCTGTGAGGGACCTGCATCTTTTGCACCACGCTTGCTTGCTTTCAGGGCCCCAAGCTTGCTCGCCTGATGTGATACCTTCAACTCCATCTTACTCTCAGTTGCTTTCAAGGTCCACTTTTGCTGAGCTTTCTTGTAAGGAGTGGTTTCTTGGGGTCTCTTTTCTGCAGCTTCCTTTGGTGTCATTATTTCTTTAGCATCAACAGCTGCATATGTTCCTTTCAGATCCCAATCAGCATAAACCACTGGCCCGGTCTGCACCTGCAGATATAGAAACAAATGCTTGCTCAACAGCTATTGGACTTGGGGAAAATGTAACAACTGAAAGGGAACAGTGATTAGTTAGATAAGCTGAAGGTGAGAGATTGTGGAAGAAGTCGAAGTGGCTCATTACAAAGAAGAACCAGGTAACGTTACAATGTGTATTAAGGTACTCTTGTAACATTTTGACTAAGACACGGCAAAATTGGGAACGCTTTTGCATTTGATGATAGCACTAGTTTCTTAAACCTTCATAAATACACCAGCAATAAAAGCAACCATTTCAAAATCAATACTAGAGTAAAACAAAGACGAAATAAATGACTGGTTGAGTTTCACAAGTTACCAAGAGTGACGGTCTGGTATCTTTTGCATGAAGCATGCTTGCCTTCAGGGACTCAAGCTTGAACTTGTGCTTGCTACCCTGAAGATGAGCATTTAATGTTATTTCAGACTTGTCTGTAACCATGCATAAATCACAGGTCCAGCCATGCTGATTTTTCTCTAGCGGATGAGTCTCATGGCATTTGTTTTCAGCACTTGCTTCTGGTAGTCTCATATGGTTAACATCAGTAGCAACATCTGATGTATTCAAAACCGAAGCAGAGGAAACTAACTGTTCAAGCTGAACCTGCAGTCACAGATAAAATAATAATATTCTGACTGCTCAACAGTTCCATAGACCTTTAACAAAACACAACCAAGGATCATTCAGTATCAAGATTGGCCAAGAAAGGTTGAACTGGAAAGCTGTCTGTGACTGCAATGAAGTTTACACACCAAGTCTAAGCATGCTTCTCAATTCACATATTGATGATCACTGTTGTTCTGCAAGTATTCAGAAGTATACTAGTAATAAAACAAGCCTTTGTTGAGTGAGTTTCATAACGCTGATCAATCAACCCAGTTAGTGTTTCAATAATGTTGTTAAACTAGTCATAATGTTTGTTTAAAAGAGAGCACGCCAATCAAGATCTCTTACTTGTGGGGTCATAGTAGCTGAGCTCTTCTCTGAGGCTTCTAACATTTCAGTATCACGTCGAGCAGCATTAGATTCATACAGCTACAATAGAAAGTATACAGATCAAGGTAACATCAATGAAGTAACCAAGGCATGCATGTATAGTACCTGTCTTGACATAGATGCAGCGTTTTCCCCATCTGATTCTAGAGTTTTCGTATTTCTTTGAGAATCGTTGCATAGTCGGTTTTCATGCTGCTTCAAAATGCAAAGGGGAGGGAATACTAGCTAATTTGAGAAAAAAATTCAAGAAAATTCTAAAGAAACTTAGATTTTGTCATATAGCTGCTAACCTCCAATGCAATAAGCTTTTCCATAGCTTCAGGTCCATTTTCTTCTACATATTTCTCAAGTGCATAAAAAATCATCTCCTCCTTCAACTTGTAAAACCTGTCAATAACTGCTTGTGCCTTCACCAACAAGACAGGGCGGACAAGGCCTACATAGGCATCATATGCACCATCAAACTCAGGTATCACTAACCAGAAGATAACCACAAGTCTTGCACTAGACCAGAAAGGTATCCTGCAAAAAGCAAATCAAGGAATGCTGTATGAATCTCAACTACCATGACAGAATATCATGAACACAGAGAAATTCTCTTTGACATCAAACAAATGGTGCTGCAATGTTAGTAATCAGACAAGAATTACAGTCCCTTTATCTAATTATATACAGAAAAATCCACGATGCATTACAGTTGCACATTGACATTGGAAATCTAACAAACATACATAAAAGAAAAAAAAGAATACTTACCACTCAATGATTTTCACAAAAGCATATTCAAAGAGAGATAACAATGAAAAAAGGGTCCAATATATGACCAACTTCTTCATGTGATCTTTTGAACCACTCTCAACTGCCCTGATTGAAGCAACCCTGCACCAATTACATCATTGTAACTACTAACCCCAGTTTGTGAGGGTGAGCCAGAAAACTTACATTAAAAATAATTACTATTTTATATATGCACAACCACAATCACATAGAAAATTACAACTTACAGCGGATAGCCCAGAGCAATTGTAGGCCTGCCAAAAAGTTTGCACAGAGAGAGAGGGGAAGAAAGGATTAGTTTAAGCATATAATCTGCAGAAACACACGCATCAACATATATATACGTATATCAGGGCAAAACTCGAAATAGAACACAAAAATGCATCAACGAATAAAGGGGTAAGTAAGAAATCAAGAAAAATAAGGGAAACACACCAGGCAAGAAGGTCGACGCAAAAAAGAGCAAATCTGAGGAGGGCCATAAATGTTGTAAAACCCATTTGGATTTTAGACTTGTTTCGTTTTTCCTCGTCGATCTGTTAGTAAAGTTTTGGCAGTTGTATGATTTTTACGAACAGTGGAGCTCAGTCTCCACTCTTTAGAAAGAAAAAAGACTTAACCCTCCATGAAAGTCTCTCAGTAATCTTCTCGAATCAAAACTTGTACGACTACTATCCTCATTATCGGTGACAAATTTCGATTCATATATATTTTCATATAAATCCATATAATAGATACGAAGTAAGCAGATTTATTGGATTGACGTGCGAAAATTTCGTGTCAAATTTAAATTGGATCAAATAACCCGTTAAATATATCGGATTTAGATATGAATATAGATATCTATCAACAAATTAATAGAAAATTATTTTATTTGATTTTTCAATTATTTAATTGTTTATAATACTTTATTAGCTTTATTATTTTGGACTTTTATTCTGTTTATAAAATTGGTTTTTTAACATATCGTTATCATGTTAATTAGGGCTATCAATTTAGCCTGGAACCGACGGGTTAGCCCGAATAACCCAAGCTAAACATCGGATTAGGGTTGAGAATTTTTTTAACCGATTAGAAACTGGGCTAAATGGTCCGGGCTAAACGGGTTGCGGGTTAAATGGGCTGGACCCGCCGGGCCATTGGTTGGCCCGACGGGCCACTCCATTTTTTTATAAAAAATATCAAAATCCTTTAATATAATTAAATTATTAAATATTGCAAAAATAAATATCAACTATTTTATACTAGACTTATTTTATATTTAGATTGAAGTGTTTAAGTAAATTTTATGTCACACAAATGATATACCTATATTTTTACTACTAAGGTATATTATTTTTAATAAATAATTTAAAAGAAAATTTAAGAAATTATTTATTTTAAAAATATTAATTATTGTTTTAAATAAATTTAATTTTTAAAACTATTTAAATTCACAAACTTATAAAATTATGTTATAGCAAATTATTTAAGATAATTATGAGACCTCATCAAATTTTTTTGATATATAATAAATTATATATATATATATATATATATAGAGAAGGGATCATATGCTAATAGATTAAAATATGCTAAATGAGAATAATTGTGAGCCATTAGATTAGATGTGATGGACGGTTATGATAATTGTTTTTTATTATTATTTTTTAGTTATTGCATAAGGGTAAATTAGAGAATTTAAATATTGCAGTTATTTAATAACCATAAATCTGAGAAATCTCAGCCTTAGATTTCATCAAAATCAATGGATGAAAATCATTCCTATTTAACATATTTAATATTTTAGCATGAGATCCAATCCCTAAATATATATATATATATAGGGGAGTGATCTAGGCTGAACAGGTGTATGTGAATGAACAGAGAACAAAATCTAACCATCCATTTTGTAAATCAACGTTCCAGATTAAATCTTTCCGTCTATCATTAAATAGGCTAGTTTTTGTCATTTAAAGGGCATAAACGGAAAAAAAAAAAAAAAAAACCGCACAATTAAAAACTGAAAGTCGAAATTTATGGGGACAGTTACCAATTAGGATCAACCCACGATCTAGACAAATTTAATCGAATATTTAGCATATTTGTTGGTTGTCATTAATGATTTTTTCCATTATTATCAAATAAATTGGAAAGAGAAAATGCACCACGATTTATTCCATAATCTTAAGTTAATCGTTATCATTGTTTATTGCTTTGTGTGTCATTATTTATGACTTTGTGTGTCATTATAAAGTTATTCTCTCAACTTCCAGTAATATATTATCATTAAATGTATAAACAATTTTAATTATTCGTTAAACAGGGATTCAAAGAATGATACATTTATTAATAAATAATGACACTCACATAAAATAAAAATGACAATCGCATATGAC
>JAPKLW010001592.1:152723-168943 GCA_026898455.1 Plectranthus barbatus
ATATATATATATATATATATATATATATATATATATATATATATATACATCATGCAATATTCTTTTAAAATCAGTATATTTAATTAATTCATTTAATATGATATTATTGAAGTTGTATAATTAAATAATATAATTATTTAATTTATCTAATATCTTAATATACAACATTTTATGTTAGTACTAAATTATAATATATATATATTTATATATATATTAATAAAATAATAAATATTTAAGCTTAATAAAAAATTGTAATTTTTTGAGCCCGACGGGTCAGCCCGAAAACCGAATGGTTAGGGTTAAAAGGTTGAGAATTTCCAACCTGACAAAAATTGCGGCCCGTTTAGCCCGGATCGATTAACCCACAATTCGATAGAGCTAGCCCGAAACCCGACGAGTTAGCCCGTTTGACATCCCTAATGTTAATCACATCGAATTTTATCGGATCCTTATTATTTTTATATCATTATTGTGTGTATTTATGTTCAAATTTAACAAATTGGGTCCAAATAAAAATTGGACTTAACGGATCAACACAGATAAATATATGATCCGCATAAAAATATCACCTATAAAGTTTAATCCTCATCAATGAATAGGCCCAACCTAAATATGAAATAAAATACTAATTTCTTTATCATCCTCATGCAACATACCACCAAATAAAATTTATACCTCCATTTGTGATTCAACTCAATCTAATGTTTTAAATAAAATATGAATGTTTATGTCATGTTCATGTGTGTGATATATTTATTATGGATTAATTGATAAATAAATGACTTATATGATAAGTCTAAATAATATATGGGATATCTGAAACAGATTTGATATTAATTGATATTTGATGGGAATATCGATTTTATGTGGGATATATATTAACCATATAAATAGGGACTAGGTCCTCAATTCCTGACATAATATTTTTCTCTCAAACCCTTTTTGCCATCGCGAACATAGGAGAAAAGGAATAGAAGTCAAGGAAGAGAAACACTAGTCCTCTGCAATTCTTAATTTTGCGATAGAGAAAGGTACGCAATTAATTGTGAGAGACGTTAATTTCAAGATCCTGTAAGTTTTCTATTTTACTAATTTAATAGAAAACCAAATAAATAATTTTACATGTGGTATCAGAGTATGTGTTATGAAATTAAATGATTCTCCATTAATGAAATTATGAACCCTAAGTATTGAATTAGAAAATTATTGTTCTGCTGCCGATTTTGAAATATAAAGGCATATTTATACAATTGTATATTTTCCGCTCCGAAAACCGATTCGCAAATCATATATTTATGTCTATGGATTTTTGTTGATTTTATAATTGATTCGAACCTTGATTTGAGGCGAAAGATTGTCGTTCATGGAATATGCACAATAAATGTTTTCATAGTTTGATTAATTATATGTTTTTGGCCTACACGTGCATCGCTGGTGTTTTAGAAAGGCATGATAATTGAAAAGTAATATGTATTTTTTCAATTTAATAATTGCCATGGATTTTTATTAAAGTTCATTATTAAATTGATTATGCGTATGAATTGCAATTGCTTTTCGTTTGATTCTAACAGTGAAAGAAGCGAAATTATGTTTTGTGTTGGGAGAATTGAAAATAGTTCATCCATCTTGATTGCGTTACAATTGTTCAAGTTTGTTATTCATGATTACGTTTAATGAATAACAGAATATCTTGCAATATAGTTATGATAACTACGGTTTCAAATATTATAAAAGTTTGTTAATAATCAAAGTGGTCAAACTTGTATGATTATTTGATTCCAAATTATTTATTCAATTACTCATAGAATGATGGATGCTAATTAATGTATTGGATTATGGGTATATTGAAATTCATTATTACAAGGTAGTTATGGATCGCCCAAATGTTGATCGCTTGTCTTTATAATAATGAATATAATTGGGTCAACTGACTTGTACTGTTGATTTATTTATATATCCAAAGATAGTAAATAAACTTAATTGGTACTCGTTGTATTGTCAAATAATGGTTTAAATTATTAGCATTATTATGTGTGAATTGTTGTGTGTTGGTGTATCGCCCAAAGGAGACCATCAATATACATGAATTGTTTATTTAAGTGGATTGTTTATTTAGCATGTGTTTTATGTCTCAAAACTTATGTTTAATTTAATTACGCAACAATTGTTCCCAATAATATAACTTCTCATGTCTCGTCTGTTCCAATTTTTAATGGACTTAACTTCTCTGATTGGAGTGAGCTAGTTCAGTATGTGATGGATCTTGACCTTGCCATTATGAAAGAGAAGCTCGCTGCTATTACTGATGTTAGCAGCGATGAAGAGAAAACCCATTTTAAAAGTTGTGAAAGGTCTAACAGACTGAGATTAATGTTCATGAGAATGACTGTCGCAGACAGTATTAAGATGGCTCTCCCTAAAACTGAAAGTGCTAAAGAATTTATGAAGTTTGTGGGAGAGAGCTCTTAAACAACTGATAAGCCTCTTGCTGGGACATTAATGAGTACATTGACCACCATGAAGTTTGATGGTTCACTTACTATGCATGAACATGTCATTGAAATGACAAACATTGTAGCAAGGCTTAAGACATTGGGAATGGCTATGGATGATAACTTCCTAGTACAGTTTATCATTAACTCATTACCAACTGAATATGGCCCATTTCAAATGAGCTATAATACCATGAAAGATAAATGGATGCGCATGAACTGCACAGTATGTTGGTACAAGAGGAAACAAGACTTAAGAATTTGGGAAGTCATTCGGTCCATTATGTGAGCCACCAAGGTAATCAAGGAGCTGGAAAGAAATTCATGAAGAAACATGGTAAGGATAAGAAGCCATTAAAGATCAATGAGGCTTCTAGTAAGATCCAGAAGAAAGAATCAAAGACCCATAACTGTCACTTCTGTGGAAAGCCTGGACATATCCAAAAAGATTGTCCGAAACGTAAGACTTGGTTCGAAAGGAAAGGTAATCTTAATGCTTATGTATGTTTCGAATCAAATTTAACTGAAGTTCCACATAATACTTGGTGGATTGATTCTGGATGTACTACTCATGTTTCTAATACGATGCATGGATTCCTTCCAATCCAAACCATAAGCCTGAATGAGAAGTTTGTCTTCATGGGGAATCGAATGAAAGCTCTAGTGGAACCAGTCGGGACTTATCGTTTAATCCCTGACACTAGACATCATTTAGATTTATTGGAAACTCTTTATGTACCTAGTTTATCTAGGAATTTAGTTTCATTATCTAAACTTGATGTTACTGGATACTATTTCAATTTTGGAAACGGATGTTTCAGTTTATGTAAGCATAATCATCTCACTAATACTGGTATTCTATGTGATGGTTTATATAAACTGAAATTGGATGGATTGTATTCTGAATCTATTTTAACTCTGCATCATAATGTTGGCACTAAACGTGGTTTAGTGAATGAAAGTTCTGCTTTATTGTGGCATAAGCGTCTAGGTCACATTTCTAGAGAAAGAATGGAAAGACTTGTAAAAAATTAAGTCTTTCCTAATCTAGATTTTACGGACTTGAATATTTGTGTGGATTGTATTAAAGGAAAACAAACAAAACACAAAGAAAGGAGCCACAAGAAGAACTCAGCTTCTTGAAATTGTGCATACTGATATATGTGGACCTTTTGATATTCAATCTTTCGGAAAGAAAAAGTAATTCATTACCTTTATTGATGACTACTCACGTTATGGCTATGTCTATCTATTGCATGAAAAGTCACAAGCAGTAGATGCCTTGGAAATCTACTTGAATGAAGTAGAAAGGCAATTAGACAGAAAGGTTAAAGTTTTTAGGTCCGATAGAGGTGGTGAGTCCTACGGAAGGTATGATGAAATTGGGCAACACCCAGGTCCATTTGCAATACTCCTCCAGAAACGTGGCATTTGTGCACAATATACAATGCCGGGTACACCACAACAAAATGGTGTACCAGAAAGGCATAATAAAACTTTAATGGATATGGTTAGGAGTATGTTAAGTAATTCAGATTTACCCTTATCTTTGTGGATGTACTGTTTGAAAACTGCCATATATTTGTTGAACATGGGTCCTAGCAAAGCAGTTCCTAAGACTCCTTTTGAACTGTGGACTGGCAGGAAACCCAGTTTAAGATACCTGCATGTTTGGGGTTGTCAGGCAGAAGTACAAATTTATAATCCACATTAAAAGAAATTGGATGCAAGGACAATAAGTGGATACTTTATTGGTTTTCCAGAAAAGTCAAAAGGGTATATCTTTTACTGTCCTAATTATAGTACGAGAATTGTTGAGACTGGAAATGCAAGGTTAAATGAGATTGGTGAAAACAGTGGGAGTAATGTTTCTCCACGCACTGTGGGTATTACTGAAGTTAGAGTACAAGTCCCTTTGATTTGTACATCTAACTATAAAGTCAATGTTGCCCCGACTGTTGCACTAAATAACACTGGAAACGAGCAACCGAATGATGAACCCACAATTGAGCCACCAAATGATGAACCTATTGAAGAAGTATCACAAGAAATAGCATTAAGGAGGTTTGAAAGGCAAATAAGACCTGCTATCTCGAATGACTATGTGGTATATTTACATGAGTCAGAAACTTACTTAAGTATTAATGATAATGATCCAGTCTTATTTTGACAGGCCATGAGTTGTGATAATTCTGATGAATGGTTAAACGCCATGAAAGAAGAGTTGAAATCAATGAAACATAATGGTGTTTGGGATCTTGTAGAATTACCAGAAGGTTTTAAGAGAGTTGGTTGTAAGTGGGTCTTCAAGACCAAACGTGACTCTCATGGTAATCTTGAACGGTAAAATGTCAGACTTGTTGCCAAAGGTTTTACTCAGAAGGATAGAATCGATTATAAAGCGACATTTTCACATGTCTCACGAAAGATTCCTTCAAAATTATCATGGTGCTAGTAGCTCATTATGATATGGAGTTACATCAAATGGATGTGAAAACTATATTTCTTAATGGAGAATTAGAGGAGGATGTTTACATGGACTAGCTAATGGGTTTCGCAATTAAGGGAAAGGAACGCATGGTATGCAAATTAAAGAAATCAATATACGGTCTCAAGCAAGCTTCCCGCCAATGGTATTTGAAGTTTAATAATACTATTGTTTTCTTTGGATTTAAGGAAAATATTGTTGATTGGTGTATATATTTCAAAGTTAGTGGGAGTAAGGTTATATTTTGATACTGTATGTTGATGATATCTTGCTCGCAAATAATGATCTTGGTCTTCTTCAAGAAATGAAGACTTTTCTTTCTAGTAACTTTGAAATGAAAGATATGGATAAGGCAAGCTATGTGATAGGAATAGAAATATTCCGTAATAGATCACATTGAATATTAGACTTGTCTCAAAAGCTTATATCAATAAAGTACTGGAGAGGAAATAAATGGAAGTAATTTTATATTTATTAATTGTTGGGAACATTATGTATGCTCAGTAATTGAAGCTATCCAGGAATGGAACACTGGAAAGCTACAAAGAAGGTTCTGAGATAAATAAAACAATCCATTATTGTTAAATTTATGATGAAAGCTGAATTTGTAGCATGTTTTGAGGCTACAATTCAAGCGAATTGGCTACAGAACTTTATTTCAGGGCCTGGAATTGTTGACAGTATGACTAAGCCGCTGAAATTGTAATGTGATAACTCCATAGCAGTTTTCTTCTCTAAAATGACAAGTACTCTAAATGTGTTAAACTTACGAAATTAAAATACCTTATCGTGAAAGAAGAAGTTCAGAAACAAAGAGTGTCAATAGAACATATTAGCACAAATCTTATGATAGCAGATCCTTTGACGAAAGGATTGCCGCCCAAAATATTTATTGAACATGTTGAAAGTATGGGCATTATTGATGATAGTATGTATTGAATTATTCATTACGTATTGATACTCTGAGCTCATTTATGATATGTTTTTGATTACCTCTTACTATTTGCATGCATGATTGTAATAGATAAATGAAAACAGGTATCGTCTTGAATAAAGACATTATGTTGGACCGAATGTATGCTCCAAATGAATGATCATGTTAAAGATATGACTATTTTGTGGTACATGGGAGGGACTATGTCGATTGTGTGGCATACAACCCGCCATGACTCGATTTAGTTATCTACTTTTAACAATGATATTATGATGGACCCAATGACTGAATGTTTAGACTTATCAATGCGCATTATGAAAGTATAATTTATTAGTATCCATAATAATAATGGAATGTCACATGTGACAAGTGGGAGATTGTAAGATATGTCCCATGTGTGTGATATATTTATTATGGATTAATTGATAAATGAATTACTTATTGGATAAGTCTAAATAATATATGGGATAACTGGAGCAGATTTAATATTAATTGATATTTGATGGGAATATCAATTTTATGTGGGATATATATTAACCTTATAAATAAGGACTAGGTCCTCAATTCCTGACATAATAGTTTTCTCTCAAACCCTAACCGCCATCACGAACGTGGGAGAAAAGGAATAGAAGTCAAGGAAGAGAAACACTAGTCTTCTGCAATTCTTAATTATGCGATGAAGAAAGGTACGCAATTAATTATGAGAGTCATTGATTTCAAGATCCTGTAAGTTTTCTATTTTACTGATTTAATAGAAAACCACATGAATAATTTTACACCAATATGATATAAAAAAATTATTTATAAATTCATATTTTATGTTTGTAATTATATAAAATAAATTTTTACCCAAGTAAAAATTCAAAATTACTTGACAAATGAAAATTATGACAATTAATACAGAACAAAAGATATATTGACAAAACAAAAACAAAACACACAAAATTTTAATTACAAGTATGGCCTATAGTTTTGATTATTTGGTTGATTGGATCCATCACAATGAAATTTTTGTAATAGGGAAAACTTTCGGAGTATACTTGAATATTTTAGTCAAACCCTGCAATATAACTTCAACATTTTTTGTTAATAAATTTTATCTTGAAGTTTTATTTGTTACTTAAAAATACTATTCAAGACTCACGAAGTTCAAAAAATATTGGGTTAACCATTGATTATTACATGACAACTATGTGACAGCCATGTAACATTTTATAGAACTAATAACTAATAATACATTAAAAAATGATTCTCTGCAAATTAAAATTCCTTTGCATATAAAAAAAAACAAATTAAATATATTTAATCTCCTCAAACTAAACAAATTATTCAAAACTCTTGTTTCTTCTCCAATGGGAGACGATGGTCCAGAAATTAGAATATAATTGTATGCAGTGGAAGTTTTAAAATGGTCTTGCACTTGCTGAAAACAAATTTGGACTCAGTTTTCAGTTTCTGTAAAAACTCAGTTTTAAGCTCAAAGATGGTTTAAGTTTCAGTTCATATATACATTTCAATACTTAGAAAGTATTGAAGGTTTCAAATGAGTAAGCAAACTTAAAATGCAGAACTTAAATAAGCAGTAAATAACGCAGGATATTATAGTGGTTTGGAATCAAAGTCATACGTCCACTCTTCAGAAATCAATCTGATAATTCACTAAGGATCAGTTTACAAGCCTTCTCACGATCTATAGCTAGCCCGTCAGAATCCTTCATCCTTCAAACTACTAGTGCACTCGCCCAGAAACTCCTTGTGTCTGCTTCCTTCTTCAGCTTGAAGTGAGGATGCACCTCGCAGCCTTCAATCTGGATGGTGGATATTTGTTGTTCATCCCAAAACTTCAGGGTTGTTGGCAATCGCCGTGATAATTAGTATTCCAGAGTAAAATACTGACAAAAGTAATAAACACCAAATAAGGTAGCTTAAGCTTAAGAGCTTTAGCCTCGTGTACTTAGACAGATACAAGAAAAAGAGTAGCTTAAGTTTGAAAACTTAAGCCTCATGTTCAGATAACACGGAATTCAGAGAGCTTTTAACTTTTCAGTTCGACAGAGTTTCTGCTAATTTTTGCTTGAGAGTTCGTAATTTTTTCCTATAGAAGTGTTGAGCTATGTATAGGCTGTTAGGATGACAATTTGAATTTCTACTTGTTAAACTTAACAATACAGCCGTTAGAGACAAAGATTGTGTCATCCAATCATAGCCATTCTTCTGAACTGCTTTGCTCTGAGATTTGCTTTTCACTTTTGGCAGTGTATTTATCACCTGCTCTTGTAAGACTCAGTTTCAGTCCGAGGAACTTAGATTTAAGTTTCCTCATACTCATCGTTGCTCGACACTTTAGGAACATTTGATATGACTTTAAGCTCCACTTGGATTCCTTTTGTCTTCATACTTTTCACGTGCTCTTAAATTCTGAAACTGAAAACTGACAACAAGTGGCTTAAGTGAAATAATTTGGTGAAATGCTACATGATGACTATGATGTCTAAGGTGCTTCAACAGCAACATCATTCATATCATAATGCTTCTGACATCATGGACAACCTCACAACAACCTATAGTGAGTCTGACCGAGCTGTTGATAACTGCAGAAACAGTGAGCAAATAATATTTTACACCCTAAGGTGGTCGATCCCACAGGGACTGTGCAACAAAAAATTCAAAGTACGAGCCACGATTCTTAGAACATAGAAGTTTGAGGATTTCAGAAAAGGGGTTTTGTTTTAGAAATTAAAGATGACGATGCAAGAAATTAAAGGGTTTTGAAAATAATAAAGGGAAACACAGATCCTAGGGCAGATAATCTAATCATGAACATGCAAATATGAATCAACTCAGCAATGGGGAAAACATAGATTTTTGTGGATTTAATTCCTTGGTTGGGCAATTTAAATCCTAGATTATTAATTAGTGACTATCTCCTCTCGGTCTCAAGAACACCAAATTAATCAATCTTATAATTATCTAATTATTCCTATGTCGGTTTCTTCTTGGTTGGACAGAAAACAGACACAATTAATTCTCTCTTCCTGTTAATAATTTTCATCTCTTGATCCATCAATTATTAACTATAAACCTAGATCTCAATTCACCTCTCGGTCCTTCTTTTAATCTAGATTATAAAATTAAATCAGAGAATTAATACATGCTTGAAGAGTTGATATCAATTAAACATGCATCAGAAAAGAAATCATAACCCTAGAACCTGTTTAGGGTTCTAGCCACAAAACATGACTAGAAATAAAGCAAACATGTTATTAATGAACTTACAAATGAAGAGGAACCTTCAATGTCTTGAAAAAACTCCAAAGCTCTATGTAAAATCCAAGGAAAAACAGTCTAATTTTCATGCCTAAGAGTTCATTTTACAGAGGGGGAAGAAAGACCTAATTAGGTATTGGACTAAAATAGCAAAAACTGCCAAAAACAGGTCAAAAATAGTCTTCTCGGACCTCTGTCTCGATCGACAGAAATCCTGTCGATCGACACAGCCTTCAAATCAAAATCCGGGCTGAATTTGTGTCGATTCTGCAACTTTGACCTCTGTCTCGATTGGCAGGGAGGATCTCGATCGACAGAAATGCATGTGTCGATCCCCTTCTGCACAGTCTCACGGTTTTGGCCATAATTTTTGCTCCCAAACTCCGATTGACCCGATTCCAGTTGTGTTGGAAAGCTAATCCAAAGATCTTTCTCTTTCCATGCTCCATTAGCTCTGTCCCATGCGTGGAAGAATTCGTGACTGTTCCTTTGAACATCATCTGCTTTCGGTACGGGTTTCCAATGAATTCGGCCTAAAACCTGCTAAAATCACCCATCAAAGGTATAACACCCTCCAAAATAGACTCATGCACAATAATAACTAAAAATATACAATAAAGCACTTGAAACAAGGGAGAAAAATATAGATAAGTAAGTATAATTATGAGCTTATCAGCTGTCAAATTTAATCTCATGAGGGAAGTCATGGGAAAGAAAATGTCAGATGGTAGCTCGGTCAGAGAGCACGTGGTCAGCATGACTCATCTTATGGATGAGATCACATTGCATGGGGGTGGTATTGATGCAGAAGCGCAAATAAATATCATTCTTAACTCTCTGCCAAAGTCCTTTAAGAACTTCAGGTTGAATGTTATCATGAACAAGAAAGAGTTTAATCTTAATGAATTGCTCAATGACTTGATGGTAGTGGAATTAGTCATACTCCTAGAAAAATTTGCTTTGGCTACTTTTCAAAATCATTCTAGCACGCTAGCAAGAAGCGCAAAGGAATGTATAAGAAGAAAGAGAAAGGTACAACTACTGTGAGGAAGTCTAAGAGGACACCAGGCGTAACATCTAATATGGACAAGCATTTCAAATGTGGCAAGGCTGGTCACTGTAAGAAAGATTGTCATGTCATAAATACTGGACAAGGTATGTCATGTGCATGTATAACGAAAACATGTTTAGCATCGGTTTCTACCTATTCGTGGGTAGTGGATACTAGAGCTACTAATCATGTTTGTTACACTTTGCAGGGGTTCGTGCCGACAAGGCAGCTGAAACATCACGAGGTGACCATCTCCATGGGCAGCGGAGAGCAAGTCTTAGCAGTAGCCATTGGAGATTTTATTTCATGCTTTCAAAACAATGTTTTGATTTTGAGAGATGTTTTATATGTGTAGGTGTTTCGACAGAACTTGATTTCAATTTCCAAGTTATTTAACTATGGATATTCAGTTATTTTTTATAGTGGTGTTTCTATCATTAGTAATAATGATGTGATCTATCATGTTTAACTGATTGACTCTCTCTATATCATAAATTGTTTGCATAAATCTACAGTGAATATTGCATCGAACTCATCCAATAATAAAAATCATTTAAAGAGAAATTTTTCTTCTGATGAGGATCAAACATATCTCTAGCAATTGAGACTCAGTCACATCAATCTAAAGAGGATTAATAGACTGGAGGATGATGGTGTCTTTGATTTATTCCAAGTGGTACCTCATCAAATCTGCGAATCCTGTATAGAGGGTAAGATGACGACCAGACCTTCTAAGGCAAGTGAGTCTCAAGCAGATGATGTGTTGGAACTGATCCACTCTGACTTGTGTGGACCTATGTCCACGCAAGCCCTTCAGGTTAGGAGTACTTCATCACATTTATTGACGATTACTCACGATTTGGACATATCTATTTACTTCGCTACAAGTCTGAATGCTTTGAGAAATTCAAAGAATTCAAGACAGAAGTAGAGAAGAAGCTGGGTAAGACTATCAAGGCACTACAATCGGATCGTGGTGGGGAATACCTCAATAACGAGTTCTTGCAGTATCTATCAGATAATGGGATTAAATCCCAGTGGACTGCACCAGGAATCCCTCGACAAAATGGTTTAGCGGAAAAAAGAAATAGGATTCTTTTGGAAATGATTAGGTCTATGATGAGTTATGCAAGCTTTCCAATCTTGTTTAGAGGATATGCCTTGGAAACAACGTCGTATTTGTTTAACCTGGTACCTTCTAAATCAATTCCAAAAACGTCTTTCGAACTCTAGTATGGGCGAAAGCCCAGTTTCACCAGAATAAGGGTTTGGGGTTGTCCAGCATATGCTAATAAAGGAACCTGATAAGTTAGAAAGTAGGTTTAAGTTGATGTTGTTTATAAGATATTCCAAGAAAACAAAAGGTGGTTACTTTTATTATCGTGAAAATCAAAATGTCGTTGTCAGTACCACTGTGAGATTCTTGGAGGACGAATATGTAAGAAACCACTAATCTAAGAATGAAATCGTTCTCCATGAGCTTGGAAATGATGAAGCTATTCCATCAGGAAAGCCCAATGTACTGGTAGATTCACCTAGTACTGGTGAGGGACTACCAACATTGCCATCAATGCAAGGTATGAGATCACAGAGTACTGTGCCAACTACTGACACGACTCAGATGTCTTGTCGCTGTGGGATGGTTGTTTGTCAACCGGAAAGGTACATGTTCGAGGGAGAGTATTCTAACTTGATCTCGAAAAACGGACTAGATGGAATCGACTCATGGATGTACGACGATGCGGTATTTGATAAAGATGCAAGTAAATGGCGTGTTGCCATGAATTCAGAAATAGAATCCATAACAGCTATGGATGTATACTAGAAAACTGAGCTACCAAATGGCTTTAGAACCATAGGCTGCAAGTGGGTATACAAGAGAAAGAAAGGAGAGAATAGGGAAATAACGGCTTATAGAGCCAGGTTGGTGGCAAAGGGTTATAGTCAGAAATAGGGCATAGACTATGATGAAACCTCCTCACCCATAGCCATGCTCAAATCCATTCAGATACTCCTATCCATAGCAACACATGTAGACCTAGAAATATGCCAGATGGATGTCAAAACCGCGTTTCTAAATAGGTAACTTGAAGAAAGTCGTGACATCTATGTAAAACAGCTAGAAGGATATGTGCAAGATGATTAAGAGAATTTGGTCTGGAAGCTCAAGAAGTCTTTGTATGGACTCAAGCAAGCTTCACGGTCATGGAACATATGATTTTACTAAGTGATAAAGTCTTTTGGATTTTTACAATGTTCAAATGAGAGTTGTGTGTACCGTTTATGTGTCAGTAGAAGCGTGGTGTTCCTTACACTTTACGTAGATGATATTCTTCGATTTAGCTACAATGTGGAGGTATTGTTGACACAAAAGGGTGGCTATTGATAAGATCATATTTATACTCACTTATCTATATTTTTCTCCATTGTTTCAGTACAATTAGATTAGGTTTTTACTTATTTCTGTGCATGAGACTGTTTTAGAGGATGTTATGCCCTTTGTGGTGAGTTTTGCAGGTATTTAGGGCTAAAAAGAGGTGAAATGATGAAAGAGCCGAGTTACACAGAGTTGCCGCTTCAATTGACACACGGGAAGTAGACTAAATTGGAAGACGAAGCCAAAAATCCGAAGCAGGACCTCTGTGTCGATCGACGTGGTGCATGTCGATCGACACAAAGGTCGGATGTCAATTGGAGGTAAGGCAAAAGAAGGAGGCTCGACATGTGCAGGCACGTCGATTAACAGGCTCCCTGTCGATCGATACGAAGGTTATTGCAGGCATGTCGATCGACAGGCTCCCTGTCGATCGACACAGAGGACGAACCCAGGCGGATCGAGATGCTGCATGTGTGTTGATCGATAGGCTATCTGTCGATCTGTCAATCGACACAGAGGCCCGAAAAGGAATTTTCAGCTTGTTTTGGCAATTTTTGTTATTTTAGCCCATTACCCAGATTAGGTCTTTTTTTCTCCTCTATAAATAGGACTCATTAAGGCACAAAAATTAACATTATTATCTCTAATTTTACACTTTGAATAATTGACATTGGAGTTTTTACAAAACTTGAAGGTTCCTATTTCAATTATTGAGGTAATAATATGTTAGTTTTATTTCTAGTCATGTTTTGTGGCTAGAACCCTAACAGGTTCTAGGGCTTTGTATATTCTTTTCTGATGCATGTTTAATTAAAATCAACTCAATCGTATGGTTTAATTCCTCGTGCTTAATTAATTGAATCTAGATTTAGAGAAGGATCGAAAGATAAATTTGAATCTAGGTTTGTAGTTATTAATTGAAAGACCGAGAGGTGAAAATTGATAATAGGAAAACGAAATTGAATGCAATTATTTTCTGTCTCAAAAAGAAGAATTAATTTGTATGAATTAATTAGATGATTATCAAGATTGACTAAATTGTGTTCTCGAGACCGAGAGGAGATAGTCACTTTTTAGTAATCTAGGATTTAATTGCCCAACCAAGGAATTTAATCCACCAAAGTCTAATATTTTCCCATTGCTGAGTTGATGAATTTGCATGTTGAAGTTGAGAATATCTGCCCTAGGATCTGTATCTTCATTTATTGTCTTTCAAAACCCTTTAATTTTATGCATTTATCATCTTTAATTTTCAAAATAAAATGTAAGAAGCATGATATCGATTAACAAGTGATAATTTGTCAAATGTTGGAAATGATAGCGTGCGTAATGGATGGTAAACATACATGTTAATCTTGACCTAGAGGTGTATAACCTTGAACATGTGTTAATGAGAATCAAGTGAATACATGAGTAATAATAAGCATGTTAAAGAATAGATCATAAGTTGAGCTCACATGGACATATTAAGCTTATATGTCAAATGCTGGGTTTTGGAAATGTTATTGTATGTTTAACATGTTCAAATTAAGACATAAGTGGATTATGTGACTTTAGAATTGATTCGGAGCCATTAGTAATTGGATAATTTTTTTTAGAATTTAAGTAATTGGATAATTGAGTCCAAGAAAACTAAAAAGATCCTAACCCTAAAATTTGATACAAGAATAACTGCCTCCGTTTCAGTTAGACGCCTACCACTATTGAAAGATATGGATTAAAATTTTGTACTAATTAGATTCGTATAATATATATTAATTAGATTATTATATCTCTCTAGATAATATACTAATAGGATTAGTTTAGAATATAATATATTAATTGGATTAATATCTATTTGGTAATATATTAATAATTAGATTATTAATTATTGGAATTCATATGGAAACAAATAAAGCCCAAATCTTATTAGATAAGATTGGAGATTCCCCTCTATATATTTGAGGTGAAACACGTTATTTTTCAAGAGAGAAAAAGGAGAGAGAATTTGTTGCCTACGCACTTCATATCAAATAGACAAAACCTAGGGTTTTGAGTTCTACACCTCCATAATTCTCTCTGGGAATTCCTAGTTTGAATATATACCGTGAATTGGATTCTGCACCTAATTGATTCGACACGTGGATACCTTTAGTGGTTGATTCGCGTTGCAGGACAAGTCAGATTTACTTGTATTCTACGGAAGAAACTGTAAGTTTTTCCCATTTATTTCACGTTGAATCTCTACGCATTATATTAATTATAAATCTAGATCTAGTCTTTGATAAACTATTCCGCTGCGTTCATTAGATGAAATCAACAAAACCCAACAATGGTATCAGAGCCTTGTTCGATTTATAATTAATTTTCATATTAATTAATTTTATGGGTTGATTGATTATTTCGTATTCTTTAAACCGGACATTATTTTGGAAATAATAGTCGGTAGTTTAAGAAACAATTCCATATCTATGGTTGAGAGAGATAATCGAATTGTTTTCTATGATCATCAATTTCGAATACGTTTGACAAGCACAATATAATTTAATTACGGCTTGGCTGAATTATCAGTTAGAATTGATATGCCTAAAAAAAAAAGATTCTGTTATTTGTCGCAGCTACTGATTTTGTTGAAATTCAATGTTACAGGCGGTTTGACCGCATGTCCGTGAAATATATATTATTAACATTTATTATTTTGGACATAATAATAGTAATATATATTTATTTATATTAATTTAAAATTAATATAAATATATTATTTTGGAGATAATAAGGATATTAAGAATATCCATAATCATATTAATTTGGAATTAATATACATATTTAAATTTCAAATCAACTATACATTTATATTAGTTTAGAATTGATATATCATTATTGATATAATGATATTTATAGATTTTTGTTCTTATATTAATTTAGAATTAATATGAGAATCATTATTTTGAAATAATGAAAAATATCTTAAATAAATGTGTATATGTTAATTTTGAATTAACATAAAATTTTCTTTATTTTAGAAATAATGATATGACCTTTATATTAATTAGGAGATTAATATAAAGCTTAATCCATAAATTTAATTAGAATGAAATATGTTAAATGGATTAACGTATTTTATTTGTAGAGATTACGTGTTTTTATATTATGTGTTGATAAGCTCGTATTTTGCCTCACTTGTCACATAGTTTTCTTGCATTTACTTGATTTTTAGTTAAAAATCGAGCATGAGTCAAGTTTATGGGGTATGATGCTTGCCATGGTGTATTTTCGCAGGTTTTAGGCCAAATCCAATGGAAAGTCGTACCGAAAGCAGCAGATGTTCAATGGAACAATCACAACTTCTTCCACATATGGAATCCGAGCTAATGAAGCACATGGATGGAAAGATCTTTGAGTTAGCTTTCCAACTCAACTGGAATCGGGTCAATCGGAGTTCGGGAGTGAAAGTTATGACCAAAACCGTGAGACTGTGCAGAAGGGGAAAAACGTCTCTCTCTCGACCGAAATGAAGACCACGTCGACCGACGCAAGGAATTCTGCGTCGACCGAGATGAGCCCTACGTCGACCGAAACGGGCCCAGAAAAGGGAATTTCGAGATTTTTATGGCTAAATCATATTTTTGGCC
>JAPKLW010001593.1:0-41948 GCA_026898455.1 Plectranthus barbatus
CCTCTTTGAGATGCCCCCCGTCCTCTGACATCTATCACAGCTGGCCATGAATTTCTGGCAGTCGCGATAAATAGTGGGCCAGTAAAATCCACTGGTGAGGATTTTTACGGCTGTCCTATTTGCCGCACAGTGGCCTCCGTAGGGGGACAAATGACATTCCCCCATTATCTTCTCTCGATCCTGCGCCCCAATGCATCGCCGGATCACCATATCGGCGCATCGGCGGTAGAGGAATGGCTCATCCCAGTAATAGAATTTACAGTCATGCAGAAACTTCCTCTTCTGATGGGATGTCAGATCAGGTGGCAAGACACCTGCTACCAAAAAGTTCACAAGATCCATGTACCATGGATCTACTTCCTCCACAGCAAACAGTTGCTCATCTGGAAACACCTCAGTAATCCGGATCTTCGGGTCATCTCCCTCCACAGGATTTTCCAGTCTAGACAGGTGGTCTGCTACCACATTCTCACAGCCTCTTCGGTCTTTAATCTCCATATCAAATTCCTGCAGTAATAAAATCCACCGGATCAGCCTTGGTTTTGCCTCCTTTTTCGCGAACAAGTATCGGATCGCAGCATGATCCGTGTACACCACCATCTTTGCCCCAACCAGGTATGCCCGGAATTTGTCGAATGCAAAGACCACAGCCAGTAGCTCTTTCTCAGTAGTGGTGTAGTTCACTTGAGCCTCGTCCAAAGTCTTGCTAGCATAGTGAATTACTCGAAAGATCTTGTTCCTTGTCTGCCCCAGGGCGGCTCCAACTGCTGAGTCACTGGCATCGCACATCAAGACGAATGGCTCTGACCAGTCTGGTGAGATGAGAACTGGAGCGGTCGTCAGAGCCAGCTTCAGTTTCTCGAAAGCCTGCAGACAATTTTCATCAAAAGCAAACTTGGTATCTTTCATAAGTAAAGCACTAAGAGGTTTAGAGATTTTCGAAAATTCCCTGATAAACCTCCGGTAGAAGCCTGCATGCCCCAGAAAGCTTCTTACTGACTTCTCATTGGTGGGCGGTGGTAACTTAGAAATTGCCACAATTTTGGCGCGGTCCACCTCTAAACCTGCAGCAGAAACCTTATGGCCAAGAACAATACCCTCTTTTACCATAAAATGGCATTTTTCCCAGTTTAAAACAAGGTTAGTTTCTTGGCAGCGCTGCAAAACAGTGGTCAGGTTTTCCAAACAGTTATCATATGAATGACCAAACACTGAAAAATCATCCATAAAAACCTCCATAATATTTTCTACAAGTCCACTGAAAATAGACATCATGCATCTTTGAAATGTAGCAGGAGCATTACATAATCCAAAAGACATGCGTCTATAAGCAAAAATACCATACGGACATGTAAAAGCAGATTTATGCTGGTCTTCTGGGGCTATCGCTATTTGGTTATATCCAGAATAACCATCTAAAAAACAATAATATTCATACCCCCTAGCCTATCCAGCATCTGATCAATGAAAGGTAAGGGAAAATGGTCCTTACGTGTGGCACTGTTGAGTGCTCTGTAGTCGATGCACATCCTCAAGCCCGTGACAGGCCTGTGAGCAATCTCCTGACCATTGTCGTCCTTGATGACAGTAGTTCCCCCCTTTTTGGCCACCACTTGGGTGGGACTCACCCATTCACTATCTGATATGGCATATATCATTCCAGCATCCAAGAGTTTCATCACCTCCTTTCGCACTACTTCCTGCATAATCGGATTCAGCCTTCGCTGCGGTTGCACCTTGGGCCTGTATCCGTCCTCCAGTAAAATCCTGTGCATACAGATAGAAGGGCTAATACCCTTGATGTCAGATAGTGACCATCCAATAGCAGATTGGTGGTCTCTCAATACCTTCAGTAATCCTTCTAATTGACTAGAGGATAAAGTAGCAGAAATGATTACCGGATACGTGTTGTTCTCACCCAAATACGCATACCTCAAGTGGTCCGGTAGAGGTTTCAACTCCAGCACAGGTGGCTCTTTCCTCTCTTCTTGCTGCATGGCTATCTTGCGACCCTCCTCTTCTTCTTCCTCTCTCCTTAGCTTCAGAAAGTGAGCGCTCTCCACATTGTCCTTGATTCCTGCATTATCTAACGCTAGAACAGATTCTAGCAACTCGTCACAAGCATCATACAGGTCATCATGAGAATAAACAGAATTTTGCACCCCATAGTCTAAAGAATCAGTAGCAGTAAATGAAGGATCACAGGGATACAAAACCTGAACCATGTCGCACTCCTCGTAGCAGTCATCAGAGTCGTGTCTCTCCATGGCTTTGTAGACAGAGAATGTTATCTTCTCATCGTTCACCCTTAAAGTGATCTCTCCCTTTTTAATGTCCAACAGGGCATCCGCAGTATGGAGAAAGGGTCTCCCGAGAATTAGTGGGATATTGCGGTCCTCCTCCATGTCTAGGACCACAAAATCTGCAGGAAGATGAATTCTCCAACCTTCACTAAAACATCCTCAACCAGCCCCTTAGGGTAGCTCACAGAGCGATCCGCCATCTGCAGCTTGATGGTGGTCGGTTTAATACCTCCAATCTGAAGTTTCTTGAAGATTGACAGGGGCATCAGATTGATGCTAGCCCCCGAGTCACACAGGACGTTCTCAAAAGTCTGTCAGCCAATAATACAAGTGACGGAGAAACATCTCGGATCTGCTCTCTTAATCGGCATCTGCTTCTGAATAATAGCGCTGCATTCTGCGAAGATATTCACTGTCTCAAATGCCCCGAACGGCTTTTTCTGGGTTACCATGTCCTTCAAGAATTTCGTGTTCCCAGGAATTGCTTTCACAACTTCAAGCAGAGGAAGATTAATCTGGATTTTTTTCATGTGCTCTAAAAACCTCTTGTATCTCTCCTCTTTTTGCTTTTTGGCAAAACGCTGCGGATAGGGCACTGCTACAGGTCTTGTCGACTTGGAACTGTCTTCAGGACAGATTTCCTTGCTCTTTTGAATCTGTTCTTCTTCAGGAAGAACAGGAGCGGGCTGTGCAACTTCAGGTTGCACAGGTGGTGTATCAACAGGCATTGATAGGCCTTCATATCCCTTCCCACTGCGAGTGGTAATGGCGTTGCAGTGGTCCTTGGGATTTACAATGGTGTTACTGGGGAATTGTCCTGGAGTGTGTTGGTTGCCAAGTGCATTAGCTATCTGGGAAATTTATGTATCCATCTGCTTCATGTGTTTTCCCATTTCCCCCATGTTATTCTGCAGCTGAGAGATTTCTCCGTCTGTCCTCGTAGTCTTAGCATTGGAGACTGCGATGAATTGTGTCAGGAGTTCCCTCATGCTTGGTTCCCTTGTCTCATTCGATGCTCCATGATTTGCAGCAAACCCAGGTGGGGGCTGCAGAGCATTGTTCGGGTTCCCATAAGAAAAGTTGGGATGATTCCGATTGTTGGGATGATACACCATGTTCCCCGACGGATACCCTTGATTGTTGTTGAAGTTTCTCTGATTCACATAGTTTGCATCCTCCATTTGCATCTCATTCCCTTGCTCATAACCTTGCTGAGGGAGATTATTTTCCAACTTAGCAATGCGGTTCTCCAGTAGTTTAGTGGAAGCAGCCACTTCTTTCCTCATCAACTTGATCTCAGCGGCTATGTCTCCAGTGTCATCAACTGCTGCTATCCTGTGATCTCCCCTGTCTGCTGGCCAGTTATACTCACTTTTCGCCATCACTTCCAGTAAAGCTAACCCTTCCTGTGGTGGTTTAGCAGTCAGTGACCCTCCAGCTGAAGCATTCACATGCTTCTGGGTCTCCCTGTCCAGCCCCTTGTAGAAATGACACATCTACTGCTTTTCAGAAAAACCATGGCAAGGGCAGGAGCGCAAGAGATCCTTGTAGCGTTCCCAGGCCTCGTACAGTGACTCTCCAGAAAACTGCCTGAACTGTGAAATCTGGGTCTGTAGCTGAATAGTTTTGCTGGGCGGGAAGAACTGAATCAAGAACAGCTTGCATAGTTTTCCCATGTTGAGATCTCGTTGCAGTTCAGAGTCATGTACCACGATAGCGCTCTGTCGCGCAGTGTGAAGGAAAACAGGCGCAGCCGAACATAGTCAATAGGCACCTGATTCTGCTTAACTGTATCACACAGCAGCAGGAACCTCTGAATGTGTAGATGAGGATCCTCGGTGGGCAATCCCCCATACTGATTCTGTTGAGCTGTGTGTATCAGACCAGTCTTCAGCTCAAAATTCGGTGTGTCCACCTTCAGTCCAAAATCTGCATTACGATGCCTATCAGTCATCGGCTCGTACATCTCATCGATGGTGGGTGGTCGTGGTACTTCAGGAGCCTGGCGCTCTTGAAGTCTTAGATTCATTTCTTGTAGCTGCCTCTGCAGCTCAGCTATCTGTGCTGCCTGATCGTCAGCCATAGTAAACTCTAACTTTCTTCGCGCAGTGTTTCTTCGGCAGGTGGATTCGATCTCCGGATCTAAAGGTTCAGGAGGTGGACCTTTTGACCTGGTTCGCATATACTACCTGCAAGGAAACAGACCGTGAATAGCACAGAAGAGAAACCGAATAAATGTGCGTAAAATAGAATCTAGAGTAGATAGCGTAATATTGGAGCTAGTATAAATTGTAAATCTGTGCAATCCCCGGCAACGGCGCCAAAAACTTGATAGCCCGTTTCGCAACGTGCTAAAACTGCAAGTGTACAGACCAATGCAGTGGGCAAGTAATAAATTATCGATCTCGAAGATTGCAGGATCGAAGTACAATCTAGCACTAACATATAAATACCGTACTACTATCTAGATAACCCGGTAAATGAGTTTGATTATTAATTTCCTAGACGAATATTAAAAAGGCAATAATTAAATAAGAATTTATAAAACTTAATAAGAGATTAGGATCCCAGGGTAATCCACATTGAAGAGTAATCAAACAATTAGTTATGCAATTCAATTCCAAGTTTAATTTCCAAAGATGTGAGTTAATCGCGAAAATTATTATCAGGTGATCCTCCCGGACTCAAAACCATAATATGGAAATAAAAGATCATGTGACTCCTCCCGGACGTACAACAGACTTTTACTCTTGATTAAAACTTTAGATTTTTACAACCCTTCAAAGCACAATTTCCTCCCAGACAATTGCTCTAATAAATCTGATTTAATTGCATCTTAATTGATAATCTAGACCTCCCGGTTAAAAAACTATCAACTCGAATTACAATCAATGGCCAATATCTCGTAATTTATGAAAATCCCAATTAAAATCAGAACATCAATGAAAAAGGAAAATCAAATCGCATAACATATCGAATGAAACTCAACAATGGTTCAAACCCTAGAATCCACAATAAACTTAGCCAATCATGCTAAGTTCTGAGAAAACAAAGAAGTGAAGAGTCATGGAAAGTAAGAATATGAAAACTGAAAACTGTAATCTTCAATCTTTAAACTCTGAGTTGCTCTTCAAGTCTTCTCGGAATTCTCCTGCGATTTCTCGTCTCTCTCTCTGAGTGAAAATTAGGTGAAGGAACCCTCTTTTCGTTCTGGGAAGCCCTATTTATACTTGGGGATCTTTAAATCTTGAAAAGATATGATTTTGGGCCTCAGATTCGTCAGAATACGTCAAAAACGCGCCAAACTCGGCGACCCATCTACCCGGTCGGCGATCGCCGTTTGTGCAGAAGAGGTCGCCGAAATCGCGCCGAAGCAACCTGAAGAATTTACGAACTCGGCGACCCATCTGCTAACTCGGCGATCGCCGAGTGCGTCATTGGGTCGCCGAGTTCGTGCCGTGGGATAAAATGATTTTTCCCACATCGGCGACCCATTGGAAAACTCGGCGATCGCCGAGTGCGTCATTTAGGTCGCCGATTACTCCACGAACGCGAAATCGACGAGCCTTTTGGTATTTTCTGACTCCTTCCTCTTCCCGATGCAAGTTAGCATCGATTGTCCTCCAGGGCACTTGACTAAATCTCAAAAATCAGCTCAATTGTGCATAAAATCTGCGTAAACAACCACAAACCAAACCAAATGTAATATTTCCTTGAAGAATAGAGATAATGCATGCAACTATCACGTAATACGTCAATCTGAGGTCAAAAGTGAGCAAATTTGTATCAGTAAAATGCACAAAGTGAGTGTTTATCAGCAGTTAACCAAAAATTTAACTCCGACCAAAAGAGACAATTTAGCATGGCACGTAACCATACCGCACAGCCCTTAAAGCTTTTGTTATCTATAATTTAAATCAACCCTAGAATACTTGTGAAAGAGATCTATGCAAGCTACACTCGTAGACGTTTATGCAAAGCCCTCCCACTATTCACATGATTTAAATTGTTTGTCTAGAAATCCCAACAACCGTACCCATGCACCTCTAGAAACTAGCAAGCTACACTCGTAGACGTTTACTAGAATGAGAGATACACTTACAGCCTAGGATCGCTTTGTGGAGGTCTGTTGATTTTAATTAAAAAATCTGCTTAGTATTTTTCTTTTAAAAGGTTTCTTTATGCACACACATAATTTCTTTGTCATTATATTTCCCAAATTTTTGCATGTAATAATACAAGCCCAAAAATTCCCAAAATATAATCCAACAAGAAATTAATCACATAAGCATGCTTGGAAAGCTGTAAATAATAAAAGCGATAAATCATGCTTTTCCTATTATCTACACATGCTTAATTGCGCACATAAATAAATCACATATCATACGAGGACAATTAAGGCAAACAAAAATCCTCGTGGCCCCAAAAATAGAAAAAATAAATTCTATCTATTACAATTTGAATTTGAATTTTATTTGGATAATTCAAAATCTTTTTCAAATCTTCCAAATCTTCAAGGGCCTCCAAAAATTGATCCACCAAATCTTTTTGGGATTTAGGCCTTTGTGATCTGATGATTTGCCCTAACCCTAATGCAAACCATAGGGTTTACACAGGATTGCACAAACCACCAAAACACGAGCCACCGCGACGGGACAACATCTGCCGACGACGACCACCGCCGCTGCCGGACCCGCCACGCGCCGTGGCTGCTGCCCGCGCGCGCCGTGCGCGCTGCATGCCCCGATCGCGCGCCTGCCGCACCGCGTGCCACTGTCCGCCGTCATCCTCGCCGGCCCTCCATTGGCTCCGTCTTCGTTCTTCGTCCTCGACCCGTCCAATTACAGATTTTGAAAAATAAAAATACAGAATCTATTCTATTATAATTTTTCAAAATCTACACTAATCACGGATTTTCTCGTGATTTTACAAAATTAATTCAGCCCTACACGGATAAACCACCGCGGGCTGAATTACACGGGTTGCCACGAGGAACAAAAACCAACATCCACAAAATAATAAATTCAGACATGCATATCGAATTTAATTATGAACAATAGAGCCATAAATCAGAAACCTGGCTCTGATACCAATTGTAGGGTTTTCCCGTGAACTAAATCACCAAAACCAAACTGAACCGGATCGATTTATGGATATTATGTATAATTAAAACCATAATAAATCCTAGCATGCTCCTATGAATTTAATAACCAGAATTGTGGATTGAGGAATTTACCGTAATTCTGTCGAGTCCGAACCGATCATTTGCGTTTGAATTTCCAACTTGAATTCAACCACGCAATCCGATTTTATCTGCTGAATAAGAAATTAGATCTCTAATTTCTTAGAATAAAATCAAAAACAAAGAAATCAAGAGAAAAAAAATTTGTTCTCCATATTAGATCTTCAGATCTGTATCCCGGTGCTGATCAGATCTACTACTGGTGAGGACTCCGTAGATCTGTGGCTTGAGCAGGACCAGAATCGAAATTCTCCTCCTTCTCCTATTAGGATCGGCGCCTTCTCTCTCTGTGCCCAAGGGTTTTGACTGATTTGAATAATCACAAAAGGTGGCTAGGGTTTCCAGAGAGAGTGGTCTATTTATAGACCCAGGGTTTTATCCCTAATGGGCTACTGGGCTCAATTCAGCACACTTATTTTGGCCAGACCTGGGACCTAATGCAAATAATAAAGTGGACCTATAAATTAATTAATTCCCATGTCCACAACCCAGGACACAATTAATTAATTAATATTAATTCTTTTTCACCACAGAATTAATACTGACCTACCCCTTTATTACCACGTTATGAGAACGGGCTGCATTAATTGAGAATCCCCATATTTAAGGTTATTGGATATCCATTAATTAATCGGAGCCTCTGACAAGCTCGAACTACAATTAATTAATATCTTATAATTCCTGAGTAGTACCACTCAAACCTTATCACTCGTGCCTGAAATTAATCAGCCTGCAGGACTTTGGCACGATGAATGTTATTGAGCTCCTCAGGGAATGTCCCCATCCTATTACTCGGACATGGTTACCTAAACCTAGTCTCAGGCGGTACTACACGAATTGTTGTTACCCAAGATGCGGATATACGAGCACATTACTTAGGCTCTCCACCATGGCAAGTCAAAGCAACAGTCAACCCGTGCAAACCCCTGAACCTTCGTTAGGGTTTGGACTCAATCAATGTAACGAGATCTTGTATTCGCTGATGTCAGACAGACGAATACATCTCACTGCGGTCCATCAATACGCCACCTCTGCGTACCAACATGTCAAGTTGCCAAGAAAGACTACTTATTCCGACAATGTCGTAGCCATCCAGACAGACGTATCCTCATACGCTGTCTCGGCTGTGATCAGGTTTATGTCTCACTAGGTCAAGTGATCATACTGTCTTCTGCGATCTAAAACACGCTGTATGATCGTCCCTATCGGTGAGACAAGAGGATACCATCGTTCATACATGTAAGATTGTTAACAGATAGGAGAAATAAACCGTTGTATACTCATTATAATAAATGCTTTCAGTATACAAAACCCATCACTCACATACAAAGCTGCCTTGAGTAGAGCATTGGCCGTTGAATCAACACTGCCGAAGAATGTGAGCACCCAGGCCTCTTCCAGTCAACAGCCTCGAATTGACAACAAGAGGAAGTTTGAGCTTACGCAGCACCGCGATTTTAGGCCAAACCATCTACCCCAGAGGAAACAGTGGCAGGATAACCAGAGATTCCAACCGGGAAATCAGTTGAACCAGCAAGCTCTTCCAGTCTCTCGATCTGCTGCTCCTACCCCAAGTAATTGTGGCCGTTGTGGTAGGGAGCATTTGGGACAGAATTGCCCAGCAAGAAACAACACCTGCTACCGTTCCGGGAGGATTGGACATTTTGCTGCTAAATGCCAATATGTGGGACACAATACTAATAACCAGACTAACTATACTCAATACCCACAGTCTCAGCAAGGGAATCGGACTGGAGCCGGGCAGAACCGACCACCACCATTAAGGAACAACGCTCCACAACAGAACCACCCAAGAAATCCTCATCAACCCCAGGCAAATCGTCAGGGAAGAGCATTCCGTCTGACGCAAGAGGCGAAGAAGGAGAAGAAGCCCGAGAACCTTACAGGTATCTGCAAAATCTTAGACGTGCCTATTGTTGTGCTATTTGACACCAGAGCTTCACATTCTTTCATATTTAAAGCATGTGTGGAACTACTAGGGTTAGAAGGTGTAGGAAAGGAAAATACACTAGAAGTCATAACTCCTACCAAAGAAACAGTACCAATAACCTCATGTTGTCCGAACTTAGAAGTCGAACTAGGATTCGATACCGTCACCATTAAGGACTTGAACATAATGGACCTAGCAGACATCAATGTTATCCTTGGAATGGACTAGCTGACCAAAAACCAAGCAGTAATAGTGTGTAAGGAGAGAAGGATCTCATTCAAGAATACCGCAGGAGGGATTGCGAATTGCTATGGTTTCCATAGGGAGAGAAGAGTACCCGTTGTGTCCGCATTATGCGCTCTAAGAGAATTGAGGAAAGAAGGCAGTCAAGCCTATCTTGTTTGGCTTGAAGAAGAAGAGAGCAAGGTGAAAGAGATCCACGATGTTCCCGTAGTACGAGAATTTTAGGATGTGTTTCCCCAAGAATTACCTGGTTTGCCACCTAACCGTCAGTTGGAATTTACTATAGGATTGGAACCCGGTGCAACGCCCGTGTCGAAGGCACCGTATAGGATGGCGCCAAAGGAGTTACAAGAGTTAAAGGTCCAATTACAAGAACTCTTAGATCTCGGATTCATAAGACCCAGTGTTTCGCCCTGGGGAGCACCGGTATTGTTCGTGAAGAAGAAGGATGGATCTTTACGTATGTGTATCGACTACAGAGAGTTGAACAAACTTACGCTGAAGAACAAATATCCGTTGCCCAGAATAGATGATCTTTTCGATCTTAAATCAGACTAACCAAACTTAAAGAAGCCGGAGTTTTCTCCAAGATCGATCTTAAATCAGGCTACCATCAGTTGAAGGTTCGAGAAGAAGATATACCAAAGACTGCTTTTCATACAAGATATGGGCATTATGAGTTCATTGTGATGCCATTTGGGCTAACCAATGCACCAGCAGTATTCATGGATTTGATGAACCGAGTCTTTCACCCATACCTCGACCGCTTTGTGGTAGTCTTCATTGACGACATACTGATTTACTCAAAGGGAGAGGAAGAACATAAAGAGCACCTCCGCATTGTTCTAGAGACCTTGAGGACAGAGAAGTTGTACGCCAAGTTCAGTAAATGCGCATTCTGGCTCAAAGAAGTTATGTTCTTAGGACACATTATCTCCGCTGAAGGAATAAAAGTAGATCCCATTAAGATCCAAGCGATCCAAGAATGGAAGTCACCAAAGAACCCTAATAAGATTAGGAGTTTCTTAGGCCTAGCAGGCTACTATCGACGCTTTAGCAAAGGATTCTCGAAGATAGCAAGGCCAATGACCCGATTGCTGAGAAAAGGTACGAAGTACGAGTGGTCTGAAGCTTGTGAAAAGAGCTTCCAGAAGTTAAAGGAATTGCTGACCACTGCACCTATCTTTAGCTGTACCTGAATATGGGAAAGACTTTGAAGTCTATACAGACGCATCTAAGAATGGATTGGGATGTGTACTTATGAAAGGCGGGAAAGTGATAGCTTATCCTTCACGACAACTAAGTCCTCACGAACTTAACTACCCGACACATGATCTAGAACTAGCTGCCGTGGTTCATGCACTGAAAATCTGGAGGCACCATTTATACGGTGTCAAGTGTGCAATATTCACTGACCACAAGAGTCTAAAATATTTCTTCGAACAGAAGGAATTAAATATGAGACAAAGAAGATGGTTGGAATTAGTCAAGGATTATGACTTGACCATCCAATACCACCCTGGCAAGGCTAACACTGTTGCCAATGCACTAAGCCGGAAGAACTACGCTAGTGTAGCGTACATGACCACTAGAGAAAGTGACGTAATTTGCTTAACAACTGAAAGAGAGTTGATCAAGGAATTTGAGAAGTTGAGACTCGAGGTCATTATGCCGACTAAAGTTACAGAAAGTGGAAGCTTAGCCACTATGGTGATGATCCTTGACTTGAGACAGAGGATCATCGATGCACAGAGAGAGAATGCACAATTGGAGAAAATTAGGATGAAGGTCCGCCGTGGAGAAGAGAGGAACTTCACTGAAACGGCTGACAATGTCCTACTCTACAAGGGAAGAATTTGTGTCCCAGATAATGAGGATGTCAAGAAGACAATCCTAAAGGAAGCACATGACGCCCTATATGTTGCTCATCCCGGAGGAAATAAAATGTACCAGGATTTGAAACATTCCTTCTGGTGGGAAGGGATGAAACGGGATGTAGCTGAATACGTGGAGAGTTGTTTGACCTGTCAACAGGTTAAAATGCTTCATCAACGCCCTTACGGTAAACTGCAACCTTTAGAAATACCTGAATGGAAACGGGAGCACATAACAATGGACTTTGTGACGAGTCTACCCAAGACCTCTAGAAGAAATACTAGTATCTGGGTAATCGTGGACAAATTAACAAAGTGTGCTCATTTCTTACCCGTGCAAGCTACTTATGGAGCTGAAAGATTGGCACAGATCTATGTGAGAGAGATAGTCCGATTACATGGAATACCAAACTCTATAACTTCCGATAGGGATGCAAAATTCACATCCAAATTTTGGATGAGTTTACAAAGAGAATTGGGAACTCAACTAAATTTCAGCACCACGTACCACCCACAGTCTGATGGACAATCAGAAAGAACGATACAAGTCCTCGAAGACATGCTGAGAGCCATAGTACTCGACCAAGGAATGAATTGGGAGCAAGTTTTACCACTGGTTGAATTTGCATACAACAATAGCTACCAGTCGACCGTCAAGATGGCCCCGTTTGAGGCACTGTACGGTAGAAAATGCAAATCACCCCTCTACTGGGATGAAATTGGTGAGAGGAAAGCACTTGGCCCGGAAGCAGTCGAGAACATGATTCAGTCAGTCCAACAGATTAAATCGAGGATCAAGGAGGCTCAGGACCGACAGAAGTTGTACGCCGATACTCGACGAAGTGAGCTCAAGTTTGAATTAGGGGATAGAGTTTTCTTGAAAGTATCTCCCTCGAAGGGAATCACTCATTTTGGAATGCAAGGGAAACTGAAACCAAGGTTTATCGGACCTTTTGAGATCTTAGAAACTGTTGGCCCAGTAGCATATCGATTGGCTTTGCCGCCGAGCATGAGCAATGTCCACAATGTGTTCCACGTATCGCAACTCCGAAAGTATGTCTACGATTCGAGACACGTAATTCACCATCAAGAAGTGGACGTACAACCGAACTTAAATTATCCCGAGAAGCCTGCAACCATTCTAGATCGAAAAGTCCAAGAGCTACGCACAAAGAAAATTTCCATGATTAAAGTACTTTGGAGCCAACATGAACCATAAGAAGCCATATGGGAACTTGAAGAGAAGATGAAGACACAATATCCGGAACTATTCCTTTAAGAGCTTACTATTATCGGGATGAAAATTTTTGTAAGTGGGGTAGGATGTAACACCCCGTATTTTCCGCTACTATTTTGCTAAATAATTATGAAGCATTTGGGCTAAATTAATTTAAATGTATTTTGAGCACAACCATGATTTATTTTGAAGCCCAATTAGGCCCATTTAATTATATGTATGGATTGAGGCCCAAATTCCTACTTTGAAATTTATTTATTTCAAAGACCAACTTAGGTCTCCATTCCATGATTTAATTCGATAATGAGAATTCATTCGAGAATAATTCCGAGGTAAAATTCCGGAAATCATTTCCCTACTATTTTTCCTAAGTTTTCGGCCCTATGTGATTAATGTGGGAAGATTATCTTAGCTTAAATCATATGTTATAAGTTGGAGATAAATAAATTAGGGGATTACAAGTATAGCCCTCCTAAAGAAACATCACCTAATAAGACAAGTAAGGGTATACTAGTAATCAATTAATAATGTATATAACAAAATAGAAAAGAAATTATGTAAATGGGAAAAGACCATGGAGGACTATCTAAAGGGTGCAATTAAATATCTTGAAGGGCAAAAGTGAGAGGAAAATTTATGGAAACACAATCATTGTTTTCCTTGGAAATTTGCATGGGAAAAAACTATACTTGCACTCCACCATTTCCTTTCCCCTCACTCCCATCGGCTGCCACCTTATTTCCCCCTCCAATCTCTCTCATCTTCATCATTTCACCATCTTTTCAACCTCACCCCAAAACCTCCATGGATGAACTCCAAGTACAGCCCTAAGTTATCACAAGAACACCTCCCATATCACCTCAAATCACCACAATAATAGCATAAAGCTTCTCTACACACATTCCTCTATCTAAATATCTAAAAAGCCCTATCATTCTACCACTTTGTAAAATCGACCAAGGCTAGAAATTGAAGATCTATGGAGCCACGAAGATTACAAGGAGCTAGGAGCAAGGATAGAGCAAGTTGGAGCCTCAAACCTTCATTTTCGAAAATTTGGAAGAGGGACTCAAATCTGAAAATTAAAACCTTCAAGTAAACTCTATCTACTCTCCTTAGACCTTTCTAAGCATGAATATTAGGTTGCATGTATGATCAAGACACACCTTCTTAAGTTTCAAGCCACATAGTGAACTAGGTTTGATATGATGCTTAATTGTGGTAAATGCATGTTGATCTAGTGATTGTTGATGACATAATTCTTGCATGAATGTTATGGCTTGAGATCTATGTTAAATGATGATTCTATGAAGTGTTTGGTGTCTGAAATTATGGATATATGATGATATATGATGATGAGCCACGAAATTGATGAGAGCATAATATAATGAGACATGCTGTGAATAAACTGTGTAGTGGACAGAGATGTTTGATTGTGGCAGACGAACCAAATGGAGTCTTATTGAGCTGAAATTAAAATATGTGGTACCTGGATGTGTTAGGAAGATAATGGATTGGTTTCATGTCAAAATGTCGTGTGGTCTGAAAGTTATGCATTCTACAAAAATATGTGTCAATCTGTGTTGCATTGTGAAAGATGGTTCTGAAACTGTAGTTAGGTATGTTTGGAAATTCTCAAATTTTACACAGAGGTGATAGACACATTGTTGAACATGCATGTAAAGTTTCAAGTCATTATCATAAGTAATTTGGCCAAAATGAATTTCCAAAGTTTAACCCCTGTTTCAGCTGTAGCCCAAAAACACCCAGTAAATACTAACTCCCCCAGCTCATATCTTCCTAACGACAAATGACTTTCATGAACCGTCAAATGGAGCATATCTATTCTGAAATCTAGTTTTTGCATGTTGAATTTCATACTTAAATTCCCTGTAAATCTGAAATGGCAGCGTTTTGAAAGTGACATTATTCTAGGGTGCATGCCTAGGAATTTCAAGACTAAAATGCATGAAGCCTTTCTCATGACTTTATCCAACTATTCTCCCAACCTTAGCAAACATGTTCATAACATACTTGATTATTATTAAGTACATTGTATGACTAATTGCATCTTAATGCTAGGACATAGATGCCTAGAGAGTCTCATCTTACGTATGTCCTTGATATAGAATAATTATGAAAGCATGCATGGAATTGAATCAACACACCTAGTATTTAAATGATATAAATCTAGGTGCTGGAGATCTTGGAAAGGAATCCTCCACTAGTGGAATCAAGTAAGCCAACACTACAACAAGATAAGTTGGGCACTACTTTATCTAAAAACTTGTTTTCCAAAATGTTTTATCAAATGATGATGAATATTTTGTTTTGAATATTTGGAACACCGTAAAATGTTTTGGTGCCTTGACAATGCATGATTTGCTTGGAGGGCTCAGCCCATAAATGTATGCATGAATTTACACAATTATGAATTGATGATATTATTGCGGAGGAATAAGATGGGAAAGGGGAATGGAGGGCTCAGCCCATATATACATGAATGCATGATTTATTTGGAGGGCTCAGCCCATATATGTATGCTCGATTGCCTAATTTGTTGAATAATTCTTTTGGAGGGCTTAGCCCATAAATTCATGATCATTTGTTAATGGCACCACAAATGAAAAGAGTTGCGCAACCATGTGAGATGAATTGTTTTGGTATGCATGAGTAAATAATTTTATAAAACCCTCATGTTATGCTTGTGTGAGACGGTGATTCCAAATTATATGTATGTATTGTTTTCGGGACGACGTGTCCACTGGGTGCATTCGTGTACTTAGCCCCTGCATGTGTTTTCCCTACATGTAGGTACATGGTGATGGTGATGGCGGGTGCGTTGTGGCGATTGTGGGAAGAAGTGGTTCAATGTGAACCTATATTAAATAAATGTGAACTTGGCATGTAAATCTTACTTCCCCTATTTTGTTGATCATTCTTGCATAACTATTTAATCTCTTTTGTTGGCATGTAAACCAAATTGATCTACTTGGAGTAATTATCTTTTGAAGCTTTGATATGTCCATTGATTCGATCCCTAAGCATGATCTCTACCTTTGTTTTTCCTATGGCATGATTTTTCGAAACTCCTATACTTATATCGACGTTCGTTATTGAGCTAAGATGCTATGTCTCCATACATAGTGTCACCTTGGAAGTCTTGATTGAAATTGTATTTATATTCGTATTTTCGAACCTCTTTGATGTTACGCTTCAATTTATATTTCTTCAATCCAATCATTGAAGCCATATTATTTTAAATACATGAATTTGCTTCCGCTTAAAATTTTGAAAATTGTTTTAAACTATTAAATCCCTTAGCGTGCTTTGGTCGCACGTGGGACTGTCGCATAGGCCTGGTTTGGGGGCGCGACACAACCTCAGCTCATCAAATTCATTCAGTTGCAGCATCCTATCCGTCCAAGCTTCCTTCAAGTTCAGATTGAGTTGCTGCAGCATAAAGATCAGCACTGCTTCATGTTCAGCTCCCAAGTTGGAAGAAAAGATAACCGGAAGAGTGTCCAACTCCCCAAGGTAGACATATTTCAAGTGGGAAGGTAGCTGCTTCAGCTCAAGCTTCGGTGGAGACACAACTGAAGGCTCGGAAACCTTGAACTCCCTTTGATTGAGTTGTAATGGCTCAAAAACAATTTTGTTGCAATTTTCAATCTGCTCCAGTTCTGATGCTTCAGCATAGTCTTCAGCATGCTCAATCTGCTCACAATCTTCCTGCTTCGTCTCTTCCACAAGTGCATCAAGCACATCAATCTTCGAACACCCTTCTTCACCATCAGAGAACTTCTTGCATTGATTCTCTTATTTATGCTTTTTCAACCTTTGAGGGAAAGGTGGTTGAGGTATGTATTTCCAAGCAGCAGTCTGCTGCTTAAGCACTGCAACATCAGCAACAACTTCCTTCTTTTCTGCCACCTTCTCAGCTTCACATTCAACATGTTTTTCCTCCATTTGGAGTGAAGAGGGGTCAACTTCATCCATTTTTGCAGGTGTTACCTCTTCAAGCACCTTTCCACTCTTCAATGTTATGGCCTTGCCTTGTTCATCATCTTCTCTTGGGTTCACCGTGTCACTAGGTAGATCCTCTTGCGGCCTATTTTTCATCTCAGCAACCAGCTGTCCCATTTGGACCTCCAGATTGTGTAAAGTAGCAGTTTGGTTTTGAAGAATTGCCTCTCGGCTTTGTGCTCTATCTTCACTTCGTACCAAATACTCCCTCTGCATCGCCTCAAGTGAGTTATCTTGCTGCTGCAGCAGCTGCTGTTGTGCTGATTGCTGATTTTCATATGGTATCTGCTCAAGTTGCGGCTTCTAATAACGAGGTAGGGTGACATGGCTCTGCTGTTGCTGACTGAACCCTATTGCAGCATGTGGCGCAGCCCAAGAAAAATTTGGGTATTTCTGCCATCCCGGGTTGTATGTGGTTGAATATGGGTTATGTATGCTGCCCCATTGATGTCCCACATAATTAATCGAGTCAGGATTGAATTGGCAATCAGAATATAGATGTTCTCCATCGCAATAAACACAAGACACAACCTGAGGTAGTTCAAGCATAGCACCAGAAGTCATACCTATGCAAAAACAACACAGCACATATTACTTTTTTTATATATATAGATAAAATGCAATAAAATAAAATCAACAAACCAAGCGAATTGAATAGCAACAACTTAATCGTCTTCCCCGACAACGGCGCCAAAAACTTGTTCGTGTGTGAAACACACTAATGCAAGTGCACACTGTCACAAGTAATAATAAAACAGAGTATTCTCCGAGTATCGATCCACAGGGAAGGGGTAAGGTGCACAAACACTCAACTTGATTTAATTGATGAGGAAAAATGAGTTGGTTTGTTTAATTAATCTAGGCATGAATTAATAAGGAAATAACAGCAAGCATAAAAATAGGGGATGACAAAAACAGGGAAGAATAATACGAATTAACTCGAATGAGAGAAACGACCTAGGCTATGGAATCACTTGCTATAGTCAGACATGCTACAACATTGCAACATCACAGAGTAAGTTGATGCCAAAATTGCTATTCCCAGCTAGATTTTCCAAAATAGATGAGATTGCCTTTCTTAATTTAATTTAACATATTCCTATGCCCAAATTCAATTAAGTTCAGCACTATTCACAGCTCTCTTAGGCATTTAAATGAACACAACATCTACATATTCCTATGCAACATATTGTGTAGCAATTGAAGTTTCTACTCATAACCTTAATTTTCCCAAACCAAGATTAAGCATAAATCACAAACACAAGCTCCCACAAGGATTGCAATTAAGAGAATTAAACCTTCAAAAGCTCAAACTCCATGTCATTAACAACAACGTTGCACAAGAAAATCAAAACATGCAAGCTTCATCCATAGCCCAAGGTCAACTAGTTTAGCTCATATTTACAAAGGTAAGAGCTGAAATCAATCCTTCAAATGTAACATTCATGATTAAAAAGCTGAAATCAAAGGTAAAGAAGACAAAGATAAAGTTTCCCCCTTCAACAAGAGGAACGATTCCTCGACTTCTAGTTGATCTCTCTTTGTGGCAAACTGCAGCTCGTTCTTCTCTTCTCCACCTTCAAGATTTTCCCCAGCTGTGCTCCCCTCTCTCTCTACGATTTGGGGGAGATGAAGTGAAAATAAAAAAATGGGGCTCCTCTTCTCTCGTCAAAAGGTAGTATTTATACCTCCCCCAATTTAGGTTTCCTCCTCTAGCTTTGTTCCCCATACTGCCCTTAGAAAAATGGGTGAATTTCAGCTATTTTCGGACTCCCAGCTCAGCTAATTGAGTGGCCCACATCATCCAACTGTTTGACTCGAGTTTGACTAAAAACCTGCCCAGGTCGCCATGCTGCAGCATCCTTCTTTTCATGCTTCAGCACGAGCTTCAGAAACATGGTAAATTCTTTCACGGCATTTTCACTCCAAATCCTCCAAAAACATCGTTATTTGCTCCAAAACATGAAATAAACATAAAAGGACTCGAACAACTAAATAGAAGACTAAAACAACATTAATTTGGTTAAACAAAGACGAAAGGCTCTCTAAAACGGACTAAAATCAAGAGAATATAACTCTTTTTTCAAGAGTTACCATGTCACAGCCAGTTTATTCCTTCTGAGGAACTAAGTGCTATGAGGCATGTCCCTCGTTCTCCACTGGACCAATCTACAATGTAAAGACCTCCTCTTCTGATTCCTCTGATAATGGTCTTGTCCGTCACCTTATCTATTCTTTGGCATTCTGATTCCTCAAATCTGACAATATAGCCACTTTTACTTAGATGACTTATACTGAGAAGATTGTGCTTCAGTTTGGTGACTAATGATACGTTCTGAATGATAATTCCATTGTGCTCCACGCATCCTTTTCCAATCACTTGTCCTGTGGCCTTGTTCCCAAAGCTAACTAATTCTCCCTCGTACATCTCAAGGTTCTTGATTAGATCTTTTTCTCGTATCATGTGAGCCGAGCATCCACTGTCTAGAATCCATGTTCTTTTCTACTTTTGGGGACTTGGCCTCTGCAACACAGAAAATATATTTAGGTCCCCTTATATTTTCGGGTCCTCAAAGGTCAGTCATGTGATTCCAACCTTTTGGTATCCACATTTGTTTCACCCTTACAGTTCGTGAAACTAAATCACTTTTCTGTGATTTATCTACCTTTCTTCAAAAGAAGTGTATGCTGTGTGAGTGCAGGTTGTGTGTGACTGTGGTGCGTGAACTCTTCCTAAAATGACTGTTCTTGAAGGAGTCTCGAGAAACTGTTCTTGGTTGTGTAGCCATCACAGTCTTTTGAGAGTATAATTGTCTCGACTCAGGCCTCGAATAGATATTCCCCCTATCGGTTGATTGGTGTGATAGAACTGTGATCTATCAAGACTTCTCAGATTCTATCAAGTTGTCGAACAGACTTCGTTGCAGCATTTACATGTTGCTCAGTCGTTTTAGTTGGTAAAACTGGATTCCTTGCATATGGGACACTATGCTTGTCCAGTTTTGAGGAAGAGTTATTTCTCCTCTCGACAGTTGGTTTAGACAGTTTTCAAACTGTGTCACCATGCTGTCAAGGTGCCAGTTTAGGGTCAGATTTTGACTAGCATTTGGTCTTGACACCTTGCTTTACTGGTTCTTTGAGAATATCCTTTCCTTTCCCAACCATATGACTTGGACTAAGATTTGCTTTGACAGAGCACAAAGGTGTCTTCTCAGTCCTAGATGTGAATGCATGCTTATTCATAGATGTATCATGTTGGAATTCCGAAAAACCGATTCCTCATTTAACAGAGTAATGTTTTTTAACATTCAAAATTTCATCTAATTTCTTAGAACTCTTTTTGAAAGAACATTCACATTTGAAAGGTTCGGTTTTCTTCAAGGAGTCACATTCTCTTGAAACATCTTCAAAATCTTTAATAAGTTTTGAATGTTCCCCCTGGAGTTTTTCTAGTTCCTCACTGATTGACCTCGTTCTTTCGATTTCATTGGTCAAAACTGAAATTTCTGATTTCAGTGAGGCATTTTCACTAATCACTTTATCTTTAATTTCATGAGATTTTTCAAATTCTTTGATAATCCTCTTAAAAGTGATGTCTTCAGAGCTTGAATGACATGGTTCAGAACAATCATCAAGGTAAAAAGATGTACTAGATGAGGGCAGATTAGTTGTTACCAGAATTTTGCCGTTTGATGCGCTTTCTTCTTCGTCATCAGTAACATCTCCATCAATTGATGCCATGAAAGCAAGCAATGCATCCTCATCTCCTTGATCCTCAGACGTGTAGTATCCATCATTATGATCGGGTACGTCTGGCACATCAGTTCTTGTGAGCATCGCTTGGGCAACAGCTCTGAATGCTCTCTTCTCGAACACCTTTTTCAATCTGTCTCTCTCCTCCTGAGAGACTAGGGGGCATTCATACTTCAGATGATCTGGAGAGTTGCACTTATAGCATTTGTGTGGCTCTCTCTTCGTGAACCTTTGCTCACTGGATTGTGTTTCCTTTTCCTTTCCTTTTGCCTTCTCTAGAAGAGTGGTCAGGTTCCTCAGTTGCTCCTCCAGTTTGGCAACTGACAGCTCAGTTTCCTTCTTCTGAACTGGGTTGGAGGTGTCCTTTGCTGGTGAGGATTGATAGGCAGTTTTATCGAAGTAACCTGGCCTTTTTGAATGTCTTTGGAAGTCTCTCTTTACGAAAAATGCTGCATCACCATCAGCTGCTGAAATTGGAGTTCGAACAGCTTCATTTATGTTCACCATCTGGATGTCCCACTCATGGGCTTGAAGTTCATCGAACAGTTCCTTGGAGGAAATTTTTTAGAGATCCATAGCCTTCAGGCTGGTGGTTTTAACGAACCAGTCTTCCTTTGGCAGCCTTGAAGGAATTTTGGCATTCATATCTGCCACTTTTTGTTCTCTTCCGAGGTTCTTCATCTCACTGACGATGGCATTAAATGTTTCCTCCATCAATTTGATTGACTCGTCGGGTAGCATCTGGAAGGATTCATATTTTCCACGACTACTTGCTTCTTGTTGCGCTTCATCGCTTCTATTTCTTTAGTGAGATCGTTGATCCAATCCCACAGTTTATTTGCAAAATTGTTCTCTACAGCTGCGTCTTGGAGGGAATCTGGGAGGGATTGTATGATCATCTCCTGTGCAATGAAATCGACCTGATGATGTTTCTTGTCCTCAAATGTCTAGTCCTCCTTTGGCTTGTCTATGTATTCAACACCGCCTGGCTTGTCTGTTGTCGCAAGGATGACTTTGGGCATCTGAATCTTCAGAGGTCCGTTATTCAGGACTTCATCCATATCTGGATGTTGAGCTCTTAGTTGAATGAGACACTTCTTCTTCCATACTTCAAACTTCTCTGGATTGTACTTGGGAAGACTAGGATGAGTCATCATTTTCTAAGAATAATCTGCTCGCTAAAACACACTAGAAAAACAGTTAGAGTGTAAGGAAGTACGGATCCGGTCTTAAGCGACTCAAAACAGGACAGTCTAGAAAGACCGACCTGTGCTGATACCACTTGTTGGTCCCAGATCAGAGTACGAGAAATGTGCAGCGGAAGTAATAAAATAGATAAATACACTCTAATTATGAGCAGTTCGGTTTGTAGTATGCAGTTTTTGCTTAACAGTTTTTAGAACCACAGTTTAAGTTACTCAACAGATTAGGTTAACAGTTTTACAGTTATGCTCAGTCAGCAGTTTATACACTTCAACACTTACACGCTAAGTGTTGAAGGTTTCAAGATAGTTGAAAATTTGTAAAGTGCGTAAAGTTAATAAGACTATAAACGACACAGGATATTTATAGTGGTTCGGAGCCTCAAGTCCTACGTCACTCTTTGGATATCAGATTCGATAATTCACTAAGTTATGAAGATACAATCCTCAAGATTTATAGCCACTTGCTGTAGAGACCTCTGTCCACAGCACAATGTGTCAAAGGCTCTGCGTCTTCTCTGTGGACAGGCTTGAAGTTGGACTGAGGACAAACTTCCCTTTTCCTTCTTCGGTAGGTTGGATAGTTGTGTTCTTCCAAGAACGTTGACTGGTTGGCAGTTGTCAGTAATAACCTGGTCTTCCTCTGCAAGATCAGGCTGTTATGTTCTTACTCTGTAAGTAAGAACACCAAGATAGTAGATTAAATCAGCTGACTTAATCATCGTGTACTCAAAGTCACACGGTGAATCTCCAGAGATTCTGTTAGCAATGAATGATTCGTGTTCAATAAATGAACCACGATGATAACATCTTCTCGCTTGATGGCTTTTAATGCTTGAGCTTTACTTTCAGCCGAGAGATAATAAATATGTCGGAGATTCAAATCTGCGAGGATATTCAGATTAGTAGAGAGGCAAAGGATTTTATGTCTCTGTTGGTCCTGCTATTTTTAGGTGAGACACCAGAAACTAGTCGGTAGAGACATTGGAAAGGATGTCTAATCATAATCCATACTCTTCTGAAAAGTTGCTTTTTTTTCGGCTTTTTCTGCTACAACGTTCTGTTTTTCTGAGCATTTTGTACTTGTTGTGTTAGACATCGAACAACGTTGTATGCCAGTCGCAGCTGAGTATCTGTCTGTCTTTTATCATTGACTTCTTTGAAGTTCTCCAGCGACTCGTTCGACATCTTGTCATGCACGCATTCTTTGACGCAAAACCGTCTAGGTCTAAAATTGTGAGTACATCTCGACAATTTCTATGTGAAAGCTGTGTCCACAGTTTTGTGACCTTGCTCTGCTCGTCTTCGTCTTCTAGATACGACAGTTATTTTGTCTGAATGGCATCTTTTTCAAAATTGTTCCACAGTTTTGTTGACTTCCTTCTTCCTAACTATTACAACTCGATTATCTATACAAGGATTACATGAGGTAATAACTCTAAGACCTAGACTTTGGTATATAGTTTTGACACATCAAAACATCAAATTAAGGTAGGATTTTTATACCAATACCTAACAATAATAATGACCTCCTACTGTCATTTTTCACAAGTAGAATGTTCCAACCCATCCTCTCTAGCCTAGTTGTCACGCCCCGATTTGTAAACAAAGCATAGATAAGAGAATTGAGGCACATCGGGTACGAGACTCGCACTTGGGATATCAATCAACTCAAGCGAATAAGATAGAAAGCATCACACTTATCCCAAGTTAAGCAAAATATGATAAGAGGGTGCCTCCTCAAGAAGGGATCGTAGCTTCTTGAGTAAACCAAATATCAGAGTTTTAACAAGTTTGATAATAACAAAAGTCTAACAAAAGACATTGAGTCTAGCAGCGGAAAGTTATCAACGAAGTATGTATATGAAGATACACACTTCCGTATCTAACTATTACAAAAGATGAGTCTTCAGCTCTGCTCCTCTGCTACCTCGTACTCTTGCTTCAAATCTTCTTTTAACCTGCGCATTTTAGAAATAATGCGAGGAGCTAAGTATAAATTGTACTTAGTGAACACATGCCCAAAAACATACATATATAATTTTGTCATGCCATATTATAGGGTCGCACATGGGGTTTTAATCTTGAAATCCTCCCATGGCACCAAAACATTTTATGAATGAGAATGCTCTTTTTATATAGTTAAACTATCTACAAATGATTATGTGACTGGGAGGTGGCCACCAACCACAGTCACAATGCTAGTCCATGTAGAGCGCGATCCCTTACCATGATAGCATAAAAGTGCACTAACCCGTGGCATCTTTTTATACCAACTGTGTACGATCGTAAGAGACTCGCAATACGCGTAGTCAACATTCACGTTCCCATGTGTAATGTTCTTCTCTAAGTTGGGTTCCCCCACAAAGAGGACAGATAGCAAACACAAAACAGTAAGCAATGACAAACAGTTCAAAACAAAACATTTCATTTCATGTTTGATATGCTTTGAAAAGAAAACATCATTTTGATTTTATTTTGGCCCACAATATAGGGGCAATGAAAAGCCCACCTTAGTCGGTGTAGTTGCAAGTGATTTCTCTAACTGTCGATCCTTTCCTTCCCCTTTCCTATGATGTAAGGAATACGAGTTAATCATCAAGGATTAATAGATTATATATAATCTAACACATCAAAATAGTTATAGACTCTAAATCGATCTTGGACTTCTCACTTGAGCCATTGGATAAGGATATGAAAGAATGATCAAACAATTTAGTTTGACGGACAAGATAGTCAAACATTTTTTTAATAGCTCGTGATTCAATACCGAGCATAGACTCACAATAAAAGTTCATGGTTCAACTTAATTGAACAAACACGAGACTTTGTCAAATGACGGATCATTACTTCGAAGATTGTGATTATGAATCATCGTACATCGCTTGAGAGTTTGAAAACTTGTCAAGTTGTTTCAAGAGAAGATTAAATGATGATTAATCGAATCGAACAATCGAAGTTGGTTTGGATTAAAAAAGGTTTCAAGGAGGTAAGAAAAAAAAGAATGGTTATTAATATCGATTGATAAAAGAGATGTAGAATGATATCGAAGATAAGTCGAATTGATCGAAGAAAGAAAAATAAAAAAATTGGGGATTTGCACTCTGTGTCGACCGACACAGAGTGTGTATCGACCAACGTGGGTGCGTCGACTGAAATGGATGAGTGTCGACCGATATGAATATTTTATTAAGAATTTAATTTATATCGATTGAAGTAGAAATGCATCGACCGAAATAATCTGCATCGACCGAAATGAAGGGTGTGTCGACCAATACAAACATGTCGACCGATATGGAGTGTATGTCAACCGATACGAATGATCGACAGAGAAAAAATGAGCAAGGGTTCTGTGTCGACCAACGTGGCTTCCACGTCGACCGAAATGGATATGTCGGTCGACATAGCCCTTGTGTCGACCGATACGGTCGCATCGACCGAAATGAAGGTTAAATCAGCCAAAATAGAGTCTATATGCCTTCTGGCAGAAATTCTTGTTTTTGGCTCAAACGGTTATCCGGGCTCGTCCAATCGATTTCTAAAAACAGCAAATGATTTTCTAACATTTATAACGAGTCAAAACATGCATTTCAACATCAAAACATGTTGGGAATCGAGATAAACCTCGCCAGAAATTCACCGGAAGTTTGCCGGAAAAACTCTAGAGAATTTAGTGAGAGAGAGTAAAAGTGGTGGAGTGAGAGGGTGGGTTTCTATTTATAGAAGGGAGGTGAGGGTAAATTCGGAATTACCGAAAGTTAAAAAGGTTAAAGTAGTTGTCATTCGCTTGTCACATCGGTCACTTTAACATCACCTCACGTCAACTCCACATCTCTTCGCGTCATTGCACGGGAGACCGTGTTATTTCGTTAGTTCACGAATATTTATCGATCGATATTATCCCGATACAAAAATATCGAATCACCGAATAATTAATCGAGATTAATTAAGCTCATTAATAATAATTAATTTCCTTCAATAAAATAAAAGTGGCAATTAAATAATGCCAAAATGATAATCTCTCTAAATAAATCGATCGCAAAATCCGAAATTAATTCGATAGAAAAATAAAATTTTCGGAAATTAGACAATTACAATTAATATTTTACGAGGGGTGTTACACTAGTATCCTCAGTTTAAAACCAGTACCATCATGGCGACATAAGAGCATAATGCTGAAGAGGCAGGTATGTAAACCCTTCTTTTGGAGAAAAAATAGAGGACAAACAATTATGAGATATGGAGGACTTTTTCCATCTTTCATTATCACCACTTTTCCCCTCTACTATAACATATATTCCATCCCTATTCCCTAATAGTGATGATTTCTCAACTCTTGAAGATGTATGCACACCCCATGCCGAACCTCATTAATTCCTCTATATCACTTAGCTTTCTTATTACTCATGTTTCGATTAGTGACCTTTAATGAAAAGCAACTCCCTCCAGATCGCTAGTTTTCACCAAAGATATAAATTCATTATTGAGAAATCGAACCCCCATAATAGACACCATTTGTGGAAAGTTTCGACTGACTAAAGGAATTGTCTTTCCCTCCATCACCTCGCTCGGAACTCCATCTCATCAATTCCTTTATATCACTTAGCTTTCTTATTACTCATGTTTTGATTAGTGACCTTTAATGAAGAGCAACTCCCTCCAGATCGCTAGTTTCCACCAAAGATATAAATCATTATTGAGAAATCGAACCCCCATAATAGACACCATTTGTGGAAAGTTTCGACTGACTAGAGGAATTGTCTTTCCCTCCATCACCTCGCTCGGAACTCCATTCTCATCTTGAGTTGCCCACGTAAATGAATATTTACCGATTACCCGGTGGAAACTTAGGCTTAGCCAAACCACTAAGGTGACCTACTGGTGTTTCAGGGGCTAACCCCTGTCGCCAAAAGCGGAGTATGACCAGCGACCCCGCCGCAATCGCATCTTCACCTATCACTAGAGCAAGCCGACCTCATCCACATATGCATGTGATAGATCAATTTGTTGAAGAAAATAAATATCGATCTTGCATAACAACATGTCGACCATAATATTCAAGCTCTTGAGACTGATCCTATCATAGGAGGCTCGTGTACATGAAAAGTTCGAGGCGACCATTTTCGAGATATATTGCAACAATCTTTGGATAGACCCACACCGAGTTATCTGGAAGGCATGCATAAGATTACGGATATCACAAAAATGAAGGTATAGAAAGGAAAATAATGAAACAAGTTTGATAAAGAAAAAAAAGAACATGTGCAACAATTCCATCTTCAAAATGCAACTAAATATCAAAATACAGCGGGGGCTCTCCCCAGTGGACCCATTCGGAGCCACTGAAGATCTCAACCGATTGGGTGTTGATGGCTAAAATGCTAAGGTTCATCTCCAAGGAAACACGATGCACATGACAACATCCTTTTTCAAGTTCTCAAACCCTTGCCTCAGACTCTTCTTCGCTAGCTCTAGTTGCAGGATCACATTGCAACAAATCTCTCATTCAACATGCAGGCGAATGTACATCCTAGCCATGCAAGAGAATTTGAAAAAGAGACTTCTTTCTTGTAACAGATCTTCTTCGGTCTTGGGGCTTTTCTCTTGCGCACTGGTTTGCTAATCCGTACTCTAACCTCTAAAGGTCCTGCATCATCCCTCTACTTTATTCTTGCGGGATCGATGCATGAAGTGTTGCTGCAAATAGCAGGTCATTGTAAAGCTTTCACTAATTCACTAATCCGGACTCGAGGGCAGAGGGTCATGCCTCTGTACATCTCACTTGGCCATTTTTGAAAGAATTAGGAAAGGAGAAAGTTTGTCCCGGAAGATCTTGTCTGAAATCTTAGAAATGCAAAATAACACTTACAAGTAGTGTGATGTTGAGGTCCAATTAAATTTGGCCCAAAAATAATCACTACACCAACCCAAACCCAGTATTTACATTACAGCTAGAGAACCTCATAAATAAAAAGCTCGCAACACAGCCATATCTCCTATGAATATGGTCTAACTTCGTCCCTGACAACCAAATTATGCCTTGCACAACTATGATAACATGCAAAATTATGCTCCAACACAACCTCTCTCCAGCCAAGTGTACTTGGTCTGAAATAGGTAACATCATGGCGACATAAATGCGCGAAGCACGACAAGTAGATAGAGACAATCTTTCATCTTCAACACTTTCCCCTACTGTAATATGTAATCTTTCATTCCTAATATTGAAGATTTATCGCACGCCCCCCCGTGCCAAACCTCATTAATTCTTCTGCATCACTAAGCTCTCTTGTTATTCATATTTTGATTGGTGACCTGCACTGGAGAGCAATTCCTTCCGGAATGGTAATTTCTACGAAAAACATAAATTCATTGTTCAAGAAAATAAAACACGCAACATCACCATCATTATTATTAAATCTTAAACTAGTTGATTTATTCTTTGTTTCTATTAAATATGGCTAGGTTGCTTTGTGGATAGTCGGCATGCCTCCAAATGATGTGGCCCTTACTTTCAAAGCTTCGAAACAAGGATTTCTCACCAATCTTAACTACATAGTTAGAGAGAGATCAATAAAGTGTCCCATAATCTAGCTCATTTTGTAACCAATTGTAATAAATTCATCATTTGACGTTTGAACGAAGAATTTTTTTCCCTCTACGGTTGAGCACTTTGGCAGCTCATGATATTGGAATATAAATGATTTATTTTCCCAAAAAAACCAGGTAACTGAATTGAAATCTAATATATCAAATTTATCCCAATATATAAATAATTACACAGTTATCCGAACAATTAAAAACTAATTCTCGAGCATAAGAAAAACCATTTAATCGTCTGGTATTAAATACTGAGAACATATTTGTTAATTATATTTTAAATTATAAAGTAAAATTATCCCGAATTCTACGGGTGTACAATTAGTAGTACTATAATAATGTGTTTAATTGACTCATTTTAATTGATGTAATGGATCCAAAATTAAAGCCCATAAATATTGATTCCGAACTCAAAGCTTATTGAGTTTCTCCATGTCTAGTCCAATCAATAATTGAAGAGACGTGAAATTGTAAAAATTAATTGTATGTTTTTACACTAAATTGAATCTCACCCCAATATTATTAATACAGCTCCAATTTATGACTTAGTTAATACAGACAAATTATTTTACCCCCCCCCCCCCCTAAATTCTTAATAATACACATGTACAGGAAATCAATATTATTAATTGCCAACAGACAGATTTATATGAATTATATTGAGGCAGTTTCACATATTGATACACAAACAACATTATACTAAGAAGAAACAAAGAAAAAAAAAAACATTCTTAGCAAACAAGCTAAAGCTCATCATGACCAATAACCTAAAATAAAAACACTCCCAAATTTATGATTTCTTGGAATACATGGACTCCACCTTGCCATCATTCCCACCAAGCAGCATGTACTTGTCCTTCCTTGTCAAGTTTGTGCACTCAAATCCCAGCGAATCAGCCAGTATCCTCTGCACGTGATTCGCCACCTCGATCGACGACTTCCCGCCGGCCTTCACCGTCATCTCCTCCGGCAGCCTCTCCAGAAACGTCACCTCGTACGTCGGCCTCGGGTTCATGAAGTAGAAGTAGGGATCCCAGAACTTCACCCCACGCACCGTCGTCCCGTTGAACATGTTCTGCTTCAGGTTCATCGCCACCGGCACTATCCGGTCGCTCAGCTCCGCGAACAAAGCGCTGAATCTCAGCAGATACGGCTCCCTGCACGTCGTCCCCTCCGGGCACACCACCAGGTCGCCCTTCTGCAGCAGCGCCTTGATCATCGCCGCATCCGCCTCGCGGTCGCGCGTCAGGGCCACGGCCGGGATCGGAGACAAGAGTCTCGAGAGCTTGCTCACGCTGTAGGTCACGCAATACACCTTACGCCCCAGTGCGATGGCGATCACAATGGGGTCGAGGGCGGTGCGGTGGTTGCACACGTAGAGGTTGCCCGGGGTGCCCGGCGACGGCGGCGGCGGGGGGTTGCCCTTGATCACCAGGTTGATCCCCAGCATTGGGTAGGTGTAACGAACAATGCGCTCCGGCAGGGGAAGATTGAAGTAGACACGGAGTATGGAGAGGGCGAATCCGAAGGGGAGCCATATGTAGGTGATGAGGGCGTTCAACGGAGTAGGGCGCTGGACAAGACGGCCGTCGTGGAAGATCAGTCGGCTTTTCAGGCGGTCGGTGGGAATTGGCTTTGCTGTTTTGCTGGGGTGAACCATGTACCCTTCCTGTTAATTTACAACAAAACAATCATTTTATTAAAGATTTGCAACTGCTTCCATCACAGAAAGCTTTTGCAACATTTAATCACATTAAATTCGCCACCGTCTAGTAATAAACAAACCCTGACTTATTGGCTAGCTGTTTCTGGCCCCCCTTCCTTTTAGCACGGTCTCGACTCTAACTCCACATTATTATTTCCTCAACTACTCCATTTATTACACGTAGCTTATAATTCTGCTTTTATTTTATAACTACATGAATATGATGGATTGGGTAAGCAATAAAGTAGTGAATATATTATATATACATAATTATATAACAGTTTGAGGTAACTGCAAAAACACATAAATATTAATATTGCAGACTAATTTATTCTATTAAAGTGAGTATAAGATAACTGCATAAGTACATAAATATTAATTTTGTAAACTAATTTGTTATATTAAGGTAAGGATAAGATTAATATTAATGCATGATTTGTATAGGGAATAAAATAAACTAAGTTAGCAACCTACACACATGTATGATGACTAACGTAATATTGTGTCTATGAACATATTATAAAATTTAATGCTCGTTGAAACCAAAGTTATCATGAAATGCGCAATTTGACGTCAGATCAAAATTAGCCAAATCAAGAAATATTATAATTAAGATATGAAACACCATCACGCAAGATATGACCCAATTTCTTCCAAATAATACTATAAAATAATCTTGTTCACATATTTAAACAAAACTGACCCAAGTTTAATATATTAATTAATCATAACCTTGTTCTCTTAAACATAACAAAATCAACCATGTGAAGATTAGTGCCTTAGATTTATTTTTTTTTCCGGTTATGAACATCTTAAAGCAAGAAAAGAAATAAAACTGAAAAATATTGAATTAAAATAATAGAAGAGTGTAGATTTTCATAATAAGGAGGTTCACCAACACTAATTCAAATTGTATGTTTAGTCAACTGCCACGAGAATACAGCAGCATGCGCTAACCGGTGACAAATTTTAATAAATGACTTTGGCAGTGTGTATTGTGAAATCTATTGACAATTTCTGAATTTAAAAACCCAAGCAAAACAAGAGATTCCTTGTTCAAGACGGCGACTAGCTAATCACATAGAAAATTAACCGCCCAATCTCAATTTCGGAATGAGGAACACGATTGAATTAGATTTTATACAGATTCAAGTAATTACTGAAATTCAGCTAATAAATTTTGGGAAAAGATGACTAACCTTGCAAATGGACATGAAATCGTGGTCGGATTCCCGATCTCCGATTCCGATGTCCGGCCTCTCCTCTCCGAACTCCTTCAGCACTCCTAATTTCTTCCATTCCCCGACCAAAACCCCCGGCTTCTTCACGAACCCGGTCGCCTTCTTAGTCTTCGGATCCACCTCAATCTCCGTTCCGATCACCTTATCTCCGCCCAAAAAGTCCTTCACGAACGGCTCCACCATAATCGTTGGGTTCGCCGTGATTATCACTTTCCTCTTGCACTTGTCGAAGACGGCGAAGCTCTCCTCCCTCACGTCGCTTGCGTAGAATCTAGGCAGCACAGCACGCGCCGCGAGCTCGATGTCGCGCACCTTCAGACCGGCGAACGAAATGTAGATCAGCATCTTTATGGCCAGGGCTTCGGAAACGAAGACGTAAGCAACGGCGATGAGCGGGAACGCCAGGAGCAGTATCAGCCCGCGGAGGAGGCTGCCGGCCTCGATTGCCACCAGCATGAAGTAAGGGAAGGAGGAGCGGGAGATCAGAAGCGTTCCGTCGAGGTCCGCCGCGATCGACTGGCGGTTGGGGCCTGAGAGGTCGCATTTCTCGATAGAAGGGAAGCGCGCCGCGGCGGATGCGGCGGTTTTAGCCATTTTTTCTGTATGTGTGAGTGAGGTTGTGTGAAGAAGAGGTTCTATATATGCATGCGTATTAATGAGGGGGTGTGTGTGTAGGTGTGGATTGGTGGGGAGGGAAGTTTGCGTTTTAAATGAAGATAGAGGGTGGTTGAAGTTGCAATGACGGATATGCCCTTCTTTCGGTGAATTTTTTTTTACAAAAAATTTCTATCAAAAGGGTCATAAATATTTAGAGTTTTATCATTAATGGAGTATTACGTTGTATATTTTAATTTAGTAATGTTAATAAATAATAATTTATATGAGAATTTTTTTTCACTTGTTAAATGAAAATGTTTTAATTATCTATTCATAATTAGTAATCAATATTTAAGATTGAATGTTTTTTCGTGTTTTTATAATAAAGATGAATGGTAATTGTGCAATATTTCGTTTCTCTCCTATAAAATTATTTTAACATTTTTAATGACAAAAACTAACTCAATCTGAATTATTTCTTACTTATTATATATCAAAATAAGAGTGGAAACCTTAAATAGCCTATTTGACTATATTTAAACCTTAAATAGTCAATATTATGTACACATTCAAGAATTAGCCATTTTCCAAAAATATCCCCATTTTTCAGATTTAATAATATTTTTTAGTTTAAATATTTTTATAAAAACACAAACACAATATAAAAAAATTTACCAACTCTCATAAAATATATTTAATTTTTTATTTATATTAAAATAATTTTAAAGAATTCAAATTATTTGAAGAAAGTAATTAAAAGTAAAATTTATTGACTCACTATATTATATACCCTAATTGGGAAGGATGAACCCTAGGCTGAACTTATAAAATTAATTTAAATTATAAAAAATTAAATTTTTAATAAATTAAATTATAAAGTAATTAAATAAAAATTAATAATTTCAGTTTTTCATAAAATTCAGAACCATATAAATATTAAATCAATAATAAGGATATTTTGATCAAATTTCATTATTTTGGCTATTTTTTGAATGTATAGATAAGAATGGCTATTTAAGGTTTTTATATAACCAAAGTGGCCATTTTCATATATTTCCTCTCAAAATAAATGCTATTTAATTATCATTTCAAATAAAATTCATATTCCAAAATCTTGTTTATCGACAATTTTAAATAATATATTATTAGAAATTATATGTAGTTTTAATGATTGTCAACAATTGATTATCAATTATGTTGAATTGACTCATTGTATTGGTTCTAAATTAGTAATAGTTTAGATTCTGGCGAGAGCTGGAGATTTAAAGAATTAGCTGAAGGTCAATCAATTTGAAAGAATCTATAATTGGTCAAATATAACTGACAGTTATGAGAATAGAAAGAGAGAGAGCCACGGTTGATGGTAAGAACAAATAACAGACCAGCTGTGAGAAAAAGGTTATGTGACAATTTAGGAGGAACCTAGCAGCTGAGGAAATTACAATGTATAAACAAGGATACTCTTAACCGACCCGATCGTTGGCTCATGTTTCTCTCATTCAAGCTGTCCCATTTAAAGAATAATAGCTATAAAATTGCACATCATCGTATAAAGTTCGTGTGCATAAAGTTTGAGGTCGTACCACACCTTTTACAATGGTTAGAATTTAAATCAAGCTTCTAAATCCCCCATTAAAGAGAAGAACAAACAGAGTGGCTGAACCAATTTCAATAAGTAACAACACCTGTGACTCTCTCAATTTCTCTAAGGCTCTCTTAAACCTCCCGTGTTTTGCTCAAGCACGAGACCACTAGAGGTCGATCAGTTAATCATCAGCAGAGGCTCTGAGATAGCACTTATATGAAGGATCAACCCACCAGACTAACGTTCGTGAAGGGAACATAAGCCTTCATATCTTGTAGTTGAAATAGTGGAGATTCCAACTAGTAGAAGAACAGAAGCCACAACCCGTATTCAGGTATTGTGGGCATGCAGCTGAAGTTGTACAAGGAAGGACCAACACGTGGAGTGTGGTAAAGCATAACCGACTGTGGTGCTTGCAATTGAAACGTGGAGACTCAATCAAGGAAGATCCAAATGCATACTATGTTGAATTGTCACAACTAAAGATAGTGAATTATGTCCCCTATGAATAAAGAGTGGATGCATAGACAGTTGAATCCTAAACTACTATACATTTCATCTCTTTACTACTTTTAGTTATCTATTTTATTTGCTTCCAACTGATTTAAAACCCAACAACTGACTCATAAGTTGTTGGTGTATAACTAAAATTGTGACTTGCAATGTGCTCGGCCAACTAAGTTTTCACAACTGCCAGTTAACATCTCTTGAGTCAACTGAGAACTTAAATCGGGTTCATCGTACGCAATCATATACTCCACACCACACATTAATTTTGATATCGGACCCAACAATATATAAGAGAAGAGGGCACAATGTTAAACACACAGTTTATATTAAATATGAATAAGTCAGCACATTTTATATGTACTTAAATAATAACTAAGATTAAAGTTGTTTAGGTTCTTATTAAGTATATTGTGTTTTTATGTGTTATATATATATATATATATATATATATATATATATATATTTTGAAACTATTTTTTTTATGCTTTATGCTTTCTAAAAACTAAAAACAAATTTTGAATAATTTTTTTATCTCAGTTGTTAATATAATTAATCTAAAGACACATATTATTTTATTAACACAAACTATAATAAATGACAAAATCTTATATATCTTAAAAAAGTAAATGATATATTTTTTTATTAAATGATGTATTTAATGTGTTCAACACATGATGTATAAATTTATTTTATAATAGATCTTGTGAAATCAGTTTCATATGATTTTTTTAGAGACTGTGTTTCACAAAACCGTCTCATTATATATTGTACCCTTAATTTTAATATTTAAAAGTATTATAATAAGAAAAAAAATATTGGGATTAATCATAATCGCTTTTCTTTCATATGAAAAAATATATATACTACCTACTATTTTTATAGGATAAGTCATGTGCAATAAATAGATGTGGATCCAAATTTAATTATGTATGAATGATGGATGAGTTTTTCAAAGTTGTTTTCTATTTCCACAAGATAAGTTGGTGGACCAAAGTTCTCTTCATTACTACCATGAGAAAGAAAGCTGCAATGTTTGGTGGCCAAAATTTAATATGTTTCAAACAACCACATCTATGTTTTCTAGCTCCCTTTTCAATTTTTATCATAAAACTTGTCGAAAATGAGATTTTGTACACATCTTCTAATTCCCTATTTCACTACACTATATATTAGTATAATTATGATAAGTGCTATATTTAAACATTTCTAATTCTCCATGCATTGAAATGAAATTGGAGTGTTTTCTGTAACTCTGATAAAAAAAAATGTAATTGTAATATAAACAAGTATAAAACCTTGAATACCAAAGAGAAGAAATTAAAGAGTGTCAAACAAGAAATCAATGTTTACAAAAATCTTAATTTTAATTATTTTATTAAATTATGAAAGTGTGTGGAAATTATGTGGTGACTTGGCATTTAGGTGCCCAACTCGAGTCTTATTTGATCAACCCCCTTCCCCTCCCTTCATCTTATGCGTACAAATATTTTCTTCATTTCTTTTTCCCTCTCTTTTTCCATTTGTTTTATCATTTCTTAAGTTTATAGGTTTGATCCCATAGAATTTGACCATTGAGCGTCATTTCTACATTCAGTGTACTCTATGAATAGAGGAAAATAATCCACTTCTTTCTTAATATACGGGCCATTACATGCTCAATATCATTTGATCAAAGACGGATCTACATTAAGGCGGGGTGGCTCCAGCCCCCCTAGCCGAATTTTTTTTTCCGTTTTTATAGTATTGTGATTCGAAATTTTTTGGACTAGCCCCCCTCGTAAACAAGAAAAAATGGATGAAAATAAGAAAAAAAATATGATAGAAAAGAATTGAAGTCGAGTGGAAGCCAAAAAAAAAAAAATTCAGCCCCCCTCACAAAAATTTTCTAGATCCGTCACTACATTTGATCGAATAATTAACTCAATCCAACCTTTTGTCATATATAATGTAGATTACTAGTTCATAATTTAATGGATCTTTCCTTAATATTCCCTAGACAGTTTCTAAATAACAAATATAATTAATAATTTATATAATTTATTATTATTTAAATGAGTCAATTTGTTAGATCTAATAAGCTCGTTTTAAAGTCTAAGCCCATTTTTCACAAAAAAAAAAGAAAAAAGCTTTTAAATAAGCTTGAGCTTGGTCTCTTTAACAAATAGGCTAGGTCAAGCCTAACCCATAATATGTTAGGTTGAAAGTCTTTGTCGAGTAGTCTAATTTATTCTCACCCCTAATAAAAATACAGTGTAGAGATATAAAAATAGAATTAATTCGAATCATAGTAATATTAGAAATGTCTTACAAAAAAAGTAATTTTTGGTATAAATATATTTATTTGGTGGACATTACTTAAGATATACTTTAGAGATATATACATATCTTTTTAGATTTCTATAGAAGATATGATTTCATCCTTATATATAAGACATGATATTGTAATTCTCTCTACACATCAATGATTAATAATATTCTCTATTTTCTCTCCATCGTGTTCTCTCTATTGTTTTCTCTCTATTATTGTTTATCTGCGATATACGAATGATTCGATTCACAACACTTTATCAGCACGAAGTTCTACCAATTCAGAAAAATTTGATTGTTTGCCCTAGGAAAGAATCGTGTCTTTCCTGTAAGTTCAAAATGTCTGACATCAACAAAAGAGAATTTACCGAGCTCGCCCTTGACGGCAATAACTATTTAACATGGGCTTTAGATGTTGAAATTTATCTAGCTTCATGTGATCTAAGCGAGACCATAATTCAAGATTTTTCAAGTAGCTCTGCCCAGAAGACAAAAGCTCTCATCTTTCTTCGCCACCATTTGAATAAAGACCTAAAAAACGAATATCTTACTGAAAACGACCCTGTAGTCTTATGGCAATCCCTGAAGGATCGCTTTGATCAACAAAGATCCATAGTCCTACCTCAAGCACAATATGATTGGTTGAATTTGCGATTTCAGGACTTTAAGTCTGTAACTGAATATAATTCAGCCTTACACCGCATAGTATCACAACTAAAACTCTGTAAGCAGAAAATTACAGAAGTTGAGCTGATAGAAAAAACTCTATCAACATTTCATGCTAGCAATCTTGTACTCCAGCAGCAGTATAGAGCAAAAAATTATGCTAAGCATTCTGAACTCATATCTGCTTTACTTGTAGCAGAAAAACATGACCAACTTCTTATGAGAAATCATAATGCAAGACCTGTTGGTTCGCAAGCTGTGCCTGAAGCACATGCTATTGTCCAACAATACAATGCTACTAGAGGTAGAGGACGAGGTCGAGGTCGAGGATACATTCGTGGTAGAAGAGACTGGTCACAATGGGATGACCGAGATCATGGATACAACAATAGATCTCAAGGTTATGGAAGAAGAAATGAGAATAAACCAAACCTACAAAATGCAAATTCATCTCAACAAGCAACTGATAAAAAAGTTTGTTATAGGTGTGGATGTGATGGTCATTGGCCTCGCATATGTCGTACTCCTTTGCACTTAGTGGAAGCATATCAAAGAATGTTAAAAGAAAAGAAGGGCAAAAATACCCAAGATTTGCCTGAAGCAAACTTGGTTATCAATCATGATGAAGATGATGATGATGACATATTGAAAGATGAGCTCGTTCAGGATGAAGATCCAAATAAATTGAACTTTTAAATTCCTTTAAAGATCTTTAGGATTTGTTATGTTTTGCATTCCCTTTTATTGTTATTTTGATTTTCGTTTATGAACTTATTAAGAACTTCTTTTAATTATCTATGCACAATGAAATTATTGAGTTTTATTTACTTGAATATTTTTTAATATGCATTTATTCAACTTAATTATCATGTTGCGATGAAAATAAAACTTAATGACCCATAAATTTTAATTTTATGGCATGAGTACTTGGGCCATATTGGGTGTAATACTATAATGTGTCGGATTATAATAATGTGACATCACATTAAAATAAAATTTTATTTTTCAGAAGATATATGTGGACCAATTTATTAAATATTAGGGTCATTTAAAAATTCATGGTCCTTATTCCCTTAAATCCAACCAACTGCATATTGTGACTATCCCCCATATAATAGTGTGGTAAATAAATAATCATTTCTCATCTGCGAATCATTTTATTACAGTCTACATTTGTATATCACCACCAAAGTATACCTATAAGGGCTCTCAACATAATATAAAAATATCGTTGTACAAAAATCTCCGTCTATAAATAAACCTTAGTAGCCTATTATAGAGTACATTGACTGTAAACATAAAGAAGATCATTTGTCGACATTAGGGGGAGATATAAGCCCAAAGATAATATAATGCCGAAAAAATGTAAAAGAATAAAAAGATCTTCATAGTTAAAGCCACACATGAATGAATCAAAACTTGCAATGTTTAGCAAGTAATCTGTCATATGCATTTATAAATGCATCTATTGTATATAGTGGAGTGATTGAACTTATGCATCATAAATAATTAAAGACCTTAATGGTCCAAATGAATGAAACTCCTAAATACCAGAAGTATTAGAGACTTCATACCAGAAGTATGAGATACCTATTGGTGCATAAAATTAAAAATCCGCGGTCAATAAAATCAAATATATAAATAACACTTCAATGACCCCTGAAGAGGAATATGTGACCTCTCGAAGAAGATTGTCCTGAAGACATGAATCCCAATACATTTGCACGTGCACCAAATAATAAAATTATTGGGATTGCGGAACAAATACATTAAAATATTATGGGAAATGATAAAAATCAAATAATGCCATGAATACTATGAGTAAAGGAGAAGAACATAAACTTTATAGTTGTCGACAACATACTAATTCCACAATTGCTCCAATCTGGATCCAGAGCTTAAATGCTAGAAGCATTATGATTAGCCAAAAATGTAAAAATGAGCAATTGGAATAGAGATTAACTCGCTCTTGAATATTATCCCTGCAGGATATAATGATTACTATGAGGTGGTAAAATATAAAGCGAGATTAAGATCTCAAGGGTTTTTCGTAGAGACCCATACTTGAATTTAAATAAATTTCTCTCCTATTTGAATGACATAATGTTCCGCTACTTGATTTCTATGGCAGAAAATATAAATTTATATGCAGTTACTAAATTCCATGACCATATATTGATATGAGTCATTGTACGATAATATTTATATTAAATCCCTCATGGATTTTATATAAAATAGATCACAACATATATAGTAATGAGATCACTGTATAAATTCCTCTTGAAGAAGGAATATATTAACTTGAAAATTAATTCATGCCTAAAGACGGAGTATGAAATAAAAGGACTTGGATAAGACCAAGTATTATGTCGACTTGCAGATCGACAATCTCTCGAAAGAGTTATTATTATTTCTAACACAAGTCGATGTATAATAAGAGTTCTAGAGAGATCTATTATATCTATTCAGAACACCAATGCCATTTGATCCCCAGAAGTGGATAATGTCTCATTTAGACTTAAAGAAGATAACATGATATTTTTGGACCAGAAGTTCTCTATTTAAGTGTCTTTTGTACACCATTTTATCAGTCCTGATACAATATTCAAAATTATCTTGCTAGCAAGACTTGGTGCTTCTCTTACAAAGAGACATTGAACTAAGCACAATATTCGTTATCTTCAGAGGTATAAAAATCTTAGTATATTCTATAAGAAACCAAGTATGACATTGGTGGTCTAAGCAAATAAATGAATATTTATTTGAGCTTGATAATTATAGATCTCGTACTGCTTATTTTGTTCTTTATTGTGGTATTGACATTTCTTATCACTTTGAATACATTTCTAAATCACTCATAGATGATATTTTCTTTTGAAAATTACAAAAGGTGTATGATTAATATTATTTTGTATACAATGGAAGTTAGTATGATATTATGATACTTATAATATTTCTCACCCTCCAGTATGAGGATAATATGCTTGTGTTGCATATACGAGTAGTGGGTACACTAGAGTTGTTTGATCTTGTGATAATCCTGAAGATTATTCATAGAGTCACTTCCTACATATATGAATAATAGTGGATTGTTTATAATTATATGATTATCATGTTGAGTGAAGTGACAAACTCAAACCAATCATGAAGATTTTGAATATCATTGTTTTCGAAGGGGATCGACATTTCGAAAATAAAACCTTGAAGGTTTACATTATGCCCAGAAGGCTAAATAGATGTACTCTTTTTCCCTTGCTGAGTTTTTCCCATTGGGATTTCTTAGTTAAGGTTTTTAATGAGGCATCTAGTGCAACACATAATAAACGTATGTCATGTACTCTTTTCCTCCACTGTTTTTTTCGATTAGGTTTTCGACGAGGTTTTTAATGAGGCATGAACATAACGAAGTAATGTCCAAGGGGGAGTGTTATAAATATATTTATTTGGTGGACATTACTTAAGATATACTTTAGAGATATATACATATCTTTCTATAGAAGATATGATTTCATCCTTATATATAGGACATAATATTGTAATTCTCTCTACACATCAATGATTAATAATATTCTCTATTTTCTCTCCATCGTGTTCTCTCTATTGTTTTCTCTCTATTATTGTTTATCTGCGATATACGAAGGATTCGATTCACAACACGTTATCAGCACGAAGTTCTACCAATTCAAAAAAATTTGATTGTTTGCCCTAGAAAAAATCGTGTCTTTCTTGTAAGTTCAAAATGTTACCAAAGATTACGAATTTTAATTATTAACTAAGAGATCTATTTAAACGAACCAAACTTGAGCATCATAGTATTCGACTCGTGAGCAAGCTCGTTAGCTAAAATTAGTAAGAAATATAAAATAATTAATTTTATAATTGTAATATTTTTCATAATTTAAGAGTAACAATAATGATTAATCTTTCTAATATTGAGAAAATTTAGAATTTGAGCATGAATATGATATTAATTTAGAAATAAATAATCTTTTCTTTCAAAATAATAAAAAATATTTTAAATTATTCCAAATTTAGAAAGTTCGTTTAGGCTCGATTAAGTTCGTGAACTTCAAAATATTTGACAAAAAAGCTCGAAGCTCGACTCGATACTAAATGAGTCAAACTTGAGCACATCACTACTCGACTCGCCTTGGTTCGATTCTTATCCTCAAACCTATAATCAATTGATTATATATAGAGCGCTTTAACCACCACACTCCGAAATCGAAGACAACAAATCGAATTCTTATCATGCAAAATTATTAATTATTCAATCCGTTAATACTTAATATGTATCCTATAAGTTGTAAAAAGTTTTAATAGATTGTTTTCCTAAAATAATATTAGTAGGAAAAAACTCATGCGAGACGTGTTTTTTGTGAGGCGGTGAGACATGTATAAACAACATACTAAATCATATATTGGTAAATATATTATTTGCTATGTTGAAATGCATCATTTGTATGTATAAAATTCTCATAAATGTTTTACGAAATAACTTCTTACAACAGAGTCAATCATATTAATATGTTTACTGGGTTGTTTCTTTTTGGGAAAACATGGAATTTTATCCAAAATTTTTTCACTTGTCGAGTTTTATCCCAAGTTTTATTCGCTAGGGGATTTTATCGAAAGAATATTATGTTTGAGAATTTTATCTAATTTAACTGATGGTAGTTTTTTTAATGATGAATCACCCATTAAATTCAATGTAGTGTCTACGTCGCGTCTAACTAGTGTCCACATAGATTATAAATGAGTTTGACACTACGCAGAATTTAACGGGTGATTCATTATAAAATAATTATTGTCAGTTAAGTTGGATAAAATTCCTAAATATAAATTTTTTTAGGATAAAATGTAACGCCCCCAACTGACCTTCCCAATTTGGGGCCACGTTACATTG